>UXGC01000182.1:0-249599 GCA_900480045.1 Eurytoma adleriae | reverse complement strand
CCCGACTGTTTAACTGCTAAGTAACTCTGATTCGTTAGCTCGCATTTCACTCCGCGCTTTATCTCGCCTCTTTGAGACGATGGGGCGTTAATTTACTGCGCTGCGATTTTTTTTTTTTTTTTAAGAAAAATTTGATATTGATCTTGCGCGATAATTGCACATTATACGTAATAAATTTATATGGGGCTGGGAAATTTTTCATGGCTAGAGATAGGATGATGTATGCTGCTATCCTGGTAGTAGCAAGTTTATTGCTTGCTTGAAATTCATTAATTCTAAATTTATTCTCGAGATTTATGTTTCCCCTATATATGCACTGTACATATTGACATAGTCAGAATCCAATATGCAATAGCGTTCGAATTGTGCGGGCGCATAATCCTCGAGAAATAACAAATGGAACAATGATAATGATCAACTTCAAACGACGCATATACACCTCCAGCATTGTAAGTTGTAAATTGCGTTAACTAGTTTACTAGTTATCTAACTTTTTTATGATTTTAATAAAAAAAAGGCGCGCGTTAATTTAGAAAGAAATTAAACGAAACTCGTGTTATGAAGCATTGAACGAACTAGTTAACCGAAACGTTTAATTAACAAATTCGCACGAAAACATGAACATTTTTACGAGTCCGTTTATGCACGCAATATTCCTTTCTTCCACCTCGCCCACGTCTTTTTGCGCAACTTTTCTCAGCCTCCTTCCGCTCCTGGTTTTCCCTCATTAGCAAGAGATAGCAGGAGCAAAAGAGAGGAAGGAGATGGAAACTGCGAGCGGAGCGGGCAGAAGCCAAGAGAAAACTCAATAGAATTTATCGCGGCCGTCGGCAGTAAAGTGGGCGTTAACTTTGCTCTTCCGAACGTCCCGACCCGACGCCGCCTATATACACACACAGAGAGAGAGAGCACCTGAAGAAGCTACCGATTGATCTCGTATCACTGTTTTCTTTATTTCCCGCTGACTGCGGCTGCTGGCCTAGCCCCTTTTCTGGCTTCGTCCGCGGGGCGAAACACCGAGCGTAAATCCAAAATGAGCAGCGTCTCGAGAAAACGGTCCCTCTCGCGGCGGCGCTTTTCATTGCTTTCCCGTAAAAGTGCCCGCGAGCTCGCGAGAAATCCACCCGATTTATTTTTACTTTGCCGAATGGCCAACGCCGCCACTCCCGCGGTACTTTAATACCGTCGGCGGTGGTATACAAAAGGGGAGGGTGAAGGGGCGGCGGGTATAGCGCGGGAGATTCGCTGTTATTTCTGCTCGGTCTATAAATAGCGGAGTGCCTCCAGATAGCTTGATTGGCGATCGCTTGATTGTTCGGAATTTCACGCAGCTTCATTAGTTTGATGAGCTCACGAGTGATTTATGCCCTTAATAGGTATATCCGCGAATGCGCATACTAAACGAACTTTTTCAGCCTTTTTGCTCGATTTATTTTGTTTATCGAGTGCTGGCCGCTGGATAAACTTGGTTAAAATGTTCAGCAAGAATGCAGGTGATGATTCGGAATAACGTGTATTTCCTAAAAAGCAGCCTTTTATGAACTGTAATACAAGGCTGTTAAAAACGCTACCGTTAGTGCCTAGAATATAAAATTAGAGTTTCCAGTCGTAAAATTGGTGTTTTATATCCACTTTATACACGTGGATTCTCTGGATTCCACATAAATGTATTTTACCTTTACAGGTCTGAATTTGCCCGCAATCCGATCCCTTATGAGTGCGATGTTTATTTTTTTCAGTAAAATTTTTATATTTAACATTTTTCTGCGTAACTGAAACTTGATATACTACACATTGTAGTTATAATTTGATAACGAACTATCAGAAAAATACATTTTAATGAGATCCTGAAAAATAGCTTTACACGTCCATTTGAACTAAATTTCACAAGTGTCTTAATCCCTACTGTTCTTTCTTCTGTTGCAGGTAAGAAATAGGCTATTTCTGCGAGGAATCGAGGCGTCTCGAAGTAGAATTTCGGCAGGAGCGGAATGAGGCTTTTAACGAAGTGCAAAACTTTTATAAACTCGGTCGGGTCGTTAGTTCCGCTGAAAAGACGATTAATCCGCCTTTGGGTGGTTGGCTGACGCACGCAGAGATTCCTGTTGATGCGCGAGTCGTCAAAATCTTTACGGTTCATAAACTTCTGCGAGTGTGTTCCTTTTTTTCCCCGCGAAAAAAAGTCTGCCTTCTTTTTTTTTTAACGTCGGCGTGAAATTTTTCATTAAAAAAAGAGAGAGAACAACCATCGCGATCCCCGAATCCGATAGAGAAAGCCATTAACTTCGGGAAAACATCGGTGGATTCGCGACGGACCATTGAAAAATCTAATTAAAGGGTCGCGGGAGACGGGGAGTTATAAATTTTTAACGGAAGCGTAAAGGAGAGAGGCGGGCTTATCGGCGGGTTGGAGTCTTGCAGTCGCGGCACAAATGCGTCGCGGCGCTGAAAAAGAGCAGCAGCGGTCGTTACACACGTTGGGTAAGCCGAATCGGCCGAAAAAAGTGGGTTAAGCCAACGACGTCCACTTAACCGCGGTCGAGCGTGCGCGCCACCGACGTAGCTCCTCGATTCGAGACCCTTTACGGCGGCCCCGTCTCGATCTAATACAAAGGAAGGGGCCGCGGCTTCTTACCTCATCCCCGCAGCGCCGCTCTCGAACACCTCGGCGCTTTTTTTTTTTTGCTTCCACCCACTTTCCCCGATTCTGCCGAGCACGAAGGCGATGCACATTCGACCCATTGACCGGAACTTAAGGTAAACATTTTCTTTTCTTTTATGTGCTTAATGACGTTGTCTTTAGCGGTTACGTAAGGGACTAGAACTTCTTTTTAAGTGGTGGTGGTGTAGTATACTAGTAATAAGAAATTATACTCCTTATAAAGTTGAATAATGAAAACTTCACTCAAATACTCGTTTATTCAATGTCAAAAGTGTTTATGATAAATGGAAGTCATTAAACGTTAAATAAATGCAATTTTACACGTATAGCTATAATTTGAATAAAACATCGGAGTAATAAAATCAATTTTTGTTATTTTTTGCGTGCTGGTCAGAAAATTATTATAGGTTGTATTGAGCGAAAACATAGTCCATATTTTACAAAAACTTCCTTAAACATGTCGCAAGTTATAGTTTTAAAAAAAAGTAAAGAAGACCAAATACCAATTCATCTTTTATTAATTCTTCTTTTTATATTTTTGACAAATTAATCACGTGTATTGAAAATATTACAAATTACACCCCTTTAAGTATGCTTCAAGTAGTTTGAAAAAAAGTAAGGAAAATCGATGCACCCCTCATTAATACTTCATTTCATACCTTTAACATATTAATCACATATTGAAAATACTACAAATTACACTCCTTTAAACTACGCGGCCAATTATTGCATTACCGCAAGAAGTTTCATTAGCAAAGGTATGATTTTTCTGAAAAGGAAAAGGCAGATATTCAAAAATTACAGGTAGTTTACGAGCTGCGCCGCTCCCCTCGCGTGGTAACCACGCGAGTCCGCCGCGGTGACTTGGCTCTCGGGGGGGAGATCCGCGCCGTCGGGTGATTGACTCGGCTGCACGCGAAATCTCGCCGACGGGGCCCTACGGGCGAAGCGCTCCGTTTTCCGCGGCTCGGAGGCCGCGCCGATGCTTTGTTGATTCGCGAAGCCACGCCGGCCTGATTGATGTGGAATTATGAATTTCGCGGAAACGCGTCACTCGTAACTGCGCGCTCCCCCTCCAGCAACTCCCGTCAACTGCAGTTTATCCGCCGATTCCGCAAATAAGCGACCCGCCGGATGGATGTTACCTTGCGCCCTGTAACTTAACGTCACTCGCACGCCATGAGCTTTGACTTTTTCGCGGAATATCACTTCAAGGTATTAGCGATTCTCCGCGCTTTGAGCGAGCTTAAAATCCGGGATTGTCAATTAGCGGAACTGCAATTTTGCTTTCCGGTGGTTCTACGGTGTAGCTTTTTTCTTTTGCGTTCAATACATTTAATTTACTTAATGAGGAATTGATTTACTGTTAATTTCAGTTCAGTGTGGTTTTACAATTCTGATTAATAATAGCAAATTATTAATTTCCATAATTTCAAGTTAAATAAGAGATTGATACATTTGATTGGGATATATTTAATAAAAACAATAGTAATATAATTTTGAGAGCTTTCAACTGGGTTCTTTTGATGATTCAATCATTATTATAAAGGGACATAAAATATCGTAAAATTTCAAATAATGATAAATTTATACTCGGTTCATATCTAAAAAAAAAACATTTTTATTACAAAAATCTCTCTGACAAGTACTGGTCTTTTATTTTCGATTTGAGTGGCCTGCGCATGTTTTAAAAAAACTGATTTAATCTCAAAAAATAAAATTTTCACAAAATTAACTAAGATATAATATTAGAGTATACGCTTTTTGAAACTTTAAAAAATTGCAAATCAAAGATGATACTTGATCCTTAATAAATAATACAAATTAATAATGTTAAATAAATAATGTTAATTAATTCAAAAACTTAAATTGCAAATAAATTACAGACAAAATTAGAATAACAACAGCAATAAGACACAAAAACCATATATACTATTCTGATTATATGCAGCACAACTGTGGAAGTTAACGATGCAAAATGCATAAATTAAGCGCGCGCCCGAGAAGTCAGCGAAGTAAAATAAACATCGCAGGAGGTCAGCCGGACACAGGGTATAGTAGGGGGTGTCAAAGATACGGCGCAGGCGTTGCGGCAGCGGGAAACACCGCCGGCGAGTTCCGCAGCTCGCGCACATAACTCCGTCGGTGCGCTTCGCGGACTCGCATGAAAGAAGCCGGGCGGCCGCGCCCCGCGGCTCCGTTTCGCCGCGGCTCGTAATCAATGCGCCGACGGGCGGAAACGCGTGCTCCCACGGGACATCGCCGCTAATTAGCCGATGACCCGGTCGCTCGTGGGCCCGCCGTTCATTCAGCGCACGAGGACGTGAGATCGGGAGCGGGAGAGAAAAAAAGTGGCTCGCGCGCGCGCTACTGGTCGACCTTGCACTTCGCCGCGCGCCCGCGATGAAAGTGCAGCGCCGATTTCGCAGCCTTTTAAGACCTTGGAGTGCTGCGATTGATGCTGATATAAATCGATTTGTGAACTTTTTTTTAGTCGCGTTTATTTAAGCTTTTTATTTGGAGTAAAGCAGGATTTTCCATTATTGCGAAGTTTATTTTGCGGAGTGTAGTCGAGTCTTTGATGAGAATATTTGAAATTTTTTTTATTCATGTTTATTTAATCGTTTTATTCCAGAGTGTGATTCTCCATTACTGCGAAGTTTATTTTACGAAATTATCGAGTCTTTGAGAAGCTTTGAAATTTTTTTGTAACAATGTTTATACAATCTTTTTTATCGCAGTAAAATAGATTTTCCCTTATTGCAAAGTTTATATTACGATACAGTGGAGTCTTTGACGAGAAAGGTATAGATTGTTTTCGTTAAAAATACCGCGAATGATCGACGTAGAAATAAACGGGAAAAAAACGTGTTACTCACGCGGTGCCCTTTTGTAAATCACATCTCCAGCGTGAATTTCAGGCAAAATTTCTGCACAATAGCGGGTCGAAGCGCAGTCGTCGAAGCGCAAATATTCGATGTACATTACAGCTGTAAAATAAATCTTCCAATGTTTTTCTCCATGCCAGAGTTTTCCCTCCCCTCGCCCCGAGGAAGCTCGAGCGAGCGGGACAGAAGTGGAGGTAGAAAATAAAAAAAAAAAAAAAAAAAACGACGCGCGGAGAAGCCGATCAACGGCGAAGCGCGACGTGGATAATTACCCCGTCAAGCTTAAAGCGCCGCATCCGCCGGAGCTTTCGCGCTTTGGTAATTACCTATTTTTAGATGCCCGCGGAGGCGGCGCTCGCCGCGTTTATGCCGGTGTGTGTACGCAAGCTCGGATGCGCGGACGCGGTTAATTGGTATTGTTGCCGTCGCGGAGTACAGAGCGCGCGCCGGAAAAAAGAGGAGCGCGCGTATCGGCTGTGTTTCCGGGTGGTAGACGATGACAGCCTAAAAACTTTAGCTCTTCAATTCATTGTTTCTCCCGCGCGTGTCGTTATACCTCGTGCCCGATTCTAACTGTTACGTTTTTACCGACTTTTTGCCTCTCTCCTCACCCCCGCCGTAATATGCGAGCCGAATCCGACCGCGGCTTTTACGATAGCGTAACTCGAGATTTGAAAGTACAAGCGCCGTTGTTTTTTTGTTCGCGTTATCGAACAGCTTGGAAAACGAACTATGCACAAAACCCGCAGTTTTCCGCTTGTACTTCAAATAAATGTTGCTTGAAAGGTAAAAAACTTTTTTTTCCGTTAGATAGGGACTAAAAAAATACGTGCGAATGGTAATTCGTCGATAGACAGTTCGTGTAATCGGTCGAAAGTTGGGGGCGAGGCGAGGCTCGAAAATTAATGAAAAACAATTAAGCGCCGAAACGGGATATTGAAATGCCGGGGAGCAATCAGATAGGAACTTGAAATCAGACAGCATACGTAGTCAAAGCTAATCTCGGGTCTCAAGATTCTCTCTGCGTGTCTCGACCCGCAGGCACGATAATGCCTCTCGATAACAATGGGGTTGAAAGCATGCGTACTCGCAATTCCGTGCCTTTGCATCCTACTCGTGCACACCTACAGACATATAAACGCAGCCGCGCCTGGGAATCTAGGGCACCGAGGACTACTTTGTTTATCGCGGCTCAATTGACTCGACGTGCAATCTCGCTAAATTACCGCAATGGATTAAGGGTCCATTCCTTTCATTTTTTTATACGAGTACTGTTTTATCGGGGTTTCAATGAGCCTCATTTAAACTTTTTCATCGATAACTGCTGAATTTGCAAAATTATTGCTGGTACTTTACGCTTTCATAATTTTGATTAAAACGGCCGGTTTACGGGTCGATTGTTAAGTGTTCATGCTTAAATTACTTTTTATTTTTATTGTTTTTTATAGTCCTTAGTGAACTCTATGTATTAGAACATCACGATTATTATTATTAAATTTCAAAGTTCATAAGAAACTTGTTTAAAATCTAAATCCTAAACAATTTCAAACTTTATGTTGAATAAAACGGGTTTCGGTGTAACATATGTACAATTCTTGCTGATAATTGTATTATTAAGCAGGTGCGCAGTTCTATAAGTGCATTTAAGTGTATCAAAATGCACTAAAAATGCATATTACACTTTATCTACACTTTATGGGTTCTCATCGCTAAATGCATTCTGCAAAATTTCTCGTAAAATTTTTTTAACTATAAATAAAGCTTAAATCACATATAAAGTGTGCAATTTTATTATCAAATGTTATACTGCAGTTTAAAACTAAGAACCGCAGTGAAAGTCAAAGCGACACGAGACTTAAAACCGCAATAAAACGCAGTGCGAGCCGGAGTAGGGTAAACGACTAATTGATTAAGAGAATCGGACGAATGTTTAGACGAGCGATCGCGGTGGCGAGCGTCGGTCCGGTGTCCGAGCGGTCGCGTCTGCGCGCACGCGATCCCGACGCGCCGCGGCGTCATTGCGGTCAGGGGCTTCGGGTTACCGGCCCGCGCAGAAAGAGAATCCCGGCGAATTCGATCTTCCTGTGATGTGTGCGCGCTCTCGCACGCGGCTCTTTTTCTCGCGCCGCGTCTCATTGTCCCCCGCAATTGCGGACCGCACGCTCCGCTCGCCGACACGAAGAATTAGGTACGGGAGTCGATCCCGGCGCGCCGAGCCGTGGGAGCTGGGGATGACTTTCTTAGATTTGTTATCGGCGATTTCTTTTCTCATTCATTTATTTTTTTCTTATTTTTACATGTACAGCGTATTTGGAGAATCAATAGGTTTGCATAAAACTCCTTTCATCTCGATTTTTAAAAAAACTTTAAAATAAATTTACATTAGATTTACCTCTAGATAGGAGCATCAATCTCTCTGACATTAATAAGAAATGAATTTTATGCATCACAGATGCATTTAAATGCTTTGCATTACAATAATATAATTGTGCACCAGTACATCGTGTCGTAAACTTTTTCATCTCAGGTGCCTTACTAAACTAATCTAAATTTAAATGTCTAAATTAAAGTATGAAATTACCATGTGGGATTGGGTTTTCTTGTATCAAGTGACCTCGTTGAGATTCCCATTATAGGTTTACAACAAATTTTAGTTTATTAAATTAAACGGTGGTTACCGCGGATTGCGGAGAATTGCTGCCTCTGGCATTGTTATACGACGTAGGATTAGCGGGGGGAGGGGCTCGATTCGCTTTTTGCGTCGGTGAGCGCGCAACGGCATAAAAATTGACCAATCGATCGTTGTGAGAAACAGCGAGATTACGCAACTGCTCGAGAGGCTGTCGCGATGCGCGTCCGATATTTGATCTGCATAAAAGGAAGAAAAAGCATGTGGGAACTGCGCCCCCGGCGCTCGGTACGATGGATTACCTGCAAACTGAGTAATTGATTTTATAAGAGCGTCATTTTCATCTTTATTATTTCATTTAAGCTGTAATGCTAGAATTTTTTCTGAAATCGTTACTTCAGCAACTTCATCAATATTGCACAGTACTTGTCTTAATCCATAAGCATGGAAAAAAGTGTCTTACAAAAAGCGTCCTAAGTTTTTTCATTTTGACTTTTTTAGCATAAAGGATTAGGTAGAGTGATAAGTTTATTGTACACTTTAAATTTTTGAGTTTTTAAATGCTCATCGCTTAAAAATCAGTTAAAGCACTACTGATTTTTAAGACCTCCAAATAATTCAAAGGGTCAACTTTCTTCTAACTGTTCAAAACAAAGATATAAAAAACAAATTTGCAAATAAATCGAAAATACCAGAAACTCTCTGACACCCTAACCCGGCTGACATCGCGCACTCAATATTACAGATTTCGGACCGATCCAAAGCAAATAAAATTCAGGCAAGGTAATTCGAGGCGAAGGGATGGTATTTTTAGCATCGGGCCATCGGAACGCAAAGTGGCTCTCGGACAGGCCGTAGACAAAGGGAGGCGAAGTTGGAAAACTCGACATTGCGCGACAAATAAGAGAAGCGAGGAGCGCAGTCACGGGCGACAAAGCGAAACGGCGAAACGACGCGGGAGCGACGCACGGAGCTCAAATTCCGCATGGGAGCTGGCTCCTTTCGCCCGCGCGAACGAGAGGATAGCGGGCGCAACCCTCCTCCACCCCCAACCCCCTCCAGGGTCTTTGTCCGCGGCGCGCGCGCGCGCGCTCGCCTCCTCCTTTTATTGCCATCCCCCGTCTCGAATAAGATTTTCTTTAATAAATTTCGCCGGCTGACGTATGCGAGACGCGCGGCGCGCATCTCCCCTTTTGCGCTCGCTCTCTCCCATTCCCCGCTGTAATTAGAATTGTTTGGTATCGCTAACGCGATTTCGTTTATGGCGGGCTCTCTTTTTGACCTTTCTTTTTTATGGATCTCATCAGTTGTTCCGTTTTGGTCTTTAGGTTTAAGAGTTTTCGAATGGGAGCGGGTTTATTCGAAGTTTTGAGAATGTAGAAGATCATTTGCATATTTCTAATTAAAACATTATATTTTTTCCACCTCATTATACGATTCAGAGTGAGATGATTTCCAAGTGTTAAGTTAAGGGAATGAATAATGCGATGCAAGTTAAAAAAAAAGATAAATGGATGCATTCTATCAGTTGACTGCTTATTGAAAATTTGTCTGTCAGAAAAATCAATAATATCAGATCTAACCAGTTTTAGCGGGAATTTACATGCATTAAGAGTCAACTTGTATCGCACAGTTGCTGAGTTCATTGCTGGTCGCTTAACTTGCTCATTTAATGTTGTTTACTGAAAAATTATGCAGAAAACATTAAAATACCGACGAAATTTTTAGTTCAATATTTAAGCGTTTACGTTCGCGTGTTTGTACTATTTTACGTCAATTTTTACACGGCGCTATACGCAGAGGTGACTTCAATGTGTTATATGACGCGATATTTCAAGACAAAATAGTTGTTTATAAAGCATCTGATTATGAGTTGATATTTGATATTCCTAAATTTGTAGATTAAGCAGAGAAGAAGGCTGAAAAAGTTGTCCTATTATCTGTAAAACCTGAACGTGCGTGAAAAATTGAAATGCTTATAGACTTTATGAGTTACTTTACTTTTTATGCATATATTTGAATAACAGGTTTTCCCCACAACCCATGCGGTTAAGCGTTCTACTGGTTAATGAATGAGCGCACGATTTCTATGAATGAAACTAATCTGAATTTCTCGTCGACTTTAATATTTAAGTAAATAAATATTATTAGTTTCGCTACTGGAAAATATTACTATTATCTTTTGCACGAATATAGTCTGTTCGTTATAATAAAATGTTATTACACTACAAGTGAGATTACTGAGGTTGTATAATTTTTTGCATAAGTATAAAGAGAATTGATAGTTTCTAAAATCTTCGTTTTAATATTTCTAAACCTTCACAATTTTATTCTTAATTTATTTAAATTTAAATTACAAATCCACGAAATTATCTTACGCCCTATCATGAATTTTTTTTTACAATGTTAGATAGTGAAACGACAATATTGCCCTCGGCGAGACAAACGTTTCCAATGAACTAAAAACAAGCGAGTCGCCGTTTTAATAACAAAACTAAGCACAGCGCGATCGTCTCTCAGCCGCGAGTTTTCGCGCGTCAGTAGCGGATCCGTGAGAACGGTGCTGAAAGGCCGTCGTAACTAAAAGGTGGAAATGAAGCTCCGCCGCGCGCGCTCGCGAGAGAGCGAGAGAGGAGCGAAAAGGCGAGCGAGATGGAGAGAAGCGAGGCGTCGGCCGATACCGGTGCATTCGTTGCGTGTCAAACTGGCTGATTAAGTCCTGCGCGCGCGCACAAAGAACGTGAGAAAGAAGCGCGTGCACCTATAGCTCGTCGGCGCGGGGGAGGCACCCGTATGGACGCGCATTGAACTAGACGGGGCGCGACGTACCCCGCCGGCACAATAAGCTGCAAAATGAGAGCTCCATGCGCGGCGCGCATTCAGCGCGCGAAACTCATTTTTGCCCATGGGGAACGGGCGGCTGGAGGAACCCGGCGGCGGGCTTTTTAATCTACTTTAGAATAATTCGAGTATCGGCGATCGATCGGATTTCTTCGGTGTCCCGCGGATGCGCGCAGATTCGCGCTCTCGCGATTTAATAAAATTAGTAATTTGTGCATCCGTGCGGCGAGCGCTTTTCGGTCTAATATTTTTCGAGCGAAATTTCCGGCGAAATTGCTTTGAACAAGAATGAGAAAATTTAGCGGGAACGAGTGGTCCATTTCATTATGACATAATTAGGTCAATTGAAATTGTGCGAATCCGTTGGCTAATCAAATATTCGCATGATTTTACCCAATTTAATGATTAGGTTTGCTCTGAAACAATTCAAACATAAATCAAGTTGTTGTTTACCACAAAGCTTTCATATTTTAATTAAAATGCCGTTCGTAACTTCAAAGAGAACTTAAATTATATAAAATGTGTTTTTTACTGTTTTTTAATAGTAATTTTATTGACAGATAAAAATATAGAAATATGTATATTTTTAATAGAATTAGGATGAATCTTTATTTTGATTTTAATAGTCATTTCGGTTAGTGTCCACTCAATATAAATGAAAACGTATATTACTTAGTAAAATGTGGTTTAATCTAAAGCCTCTATTTCTCTAGTTTGTGCATGCACTATAAATATACAAGCAAAAATGTCCAGTAAAATATAGAATAATAATTTGAATACAAATATTATCCAATGTAATCCTTTAGATGCATTTTTTTTATCAAAGATGCCTCCAAGGCTACCAGCACGCTAATAGAATATAAGATTCGATAATTAGCGAAGAAGATGGGCGTATAAGTCCCGGAGGAGAAAAAGCGAACGCGTCGCGCTAAATTCCCGCTCCATATTGTACGGTGTACCCGCGGCGCGCATTATTTCGCGCGCCTCGGCCCGGAGGCAGCGGCAGCCGCAGGAGGAAGTACCTGTAATAATAAGAGCAAGCTGCGGGGAGAGAAAGAGAGAGAGAGAGCCTTCCCTCCCCTCCGCGATGGAAGTGAGGATACAAGAAGACGGGAGGGAAGGGCGGCGGGAGGCTGCCGCTGCGCTGCCGGCGCTGGAACCGGTTTGCCGCGCGGAGGTCATCGCTTCCTCGGCGCGCGCCGCCACGCGAGCGCGCGCCCCGGGATGCACCTGCACTTGCCCGAGCGCGTGCGCCTCTCGCTCCGTTACGCAGGAGCCTCGTATCCCCCCCTCCCCCTTCCCCGGCATTTCCTCGGCGCGCGCGCGTCCTGCCCTTCTTTCCGCGACCTGCCCCGACTACGCTCGCGGACCCCAACTCCATTTAAACTTTCGACACAACGGATGCCGCGCGGCTGATTAAACTTAAGGCCACTTACTTCGGCGCGGATCTTTCTGTTTTCGGGAAAATTATATTCACTTTCCTTATACACCCCGCGCTCTCGCGGTTCGCCCCGGGTACCCGCGGGTAATTCGAGCGAGACTTTTCTAATGCATTTTAAATGGGCTGCAGGATTCTCCATCCTTCGCTCAGCGAAGTGTTTTTCTCTAACAAATTAGAATTACTTACTTGCCGATGGATGGCTAATTTGAAACTTACGAGGCGAGGAGAAGTTTGGATATCCGTACCTTTGGGTATCTTATGTTCGAGTGAACGAATAATTGTGATATTTCGTAAAAATTTTGGATTTACTTGCTGTATTCTTAGAGTGAGAAAATAATCCAGAATAATCTATTAGAAATTTTCTGTAGATTGTGGGAATTCTTAAATGCTGAAGAAATTTTACATAATTTGTGGAAAAATTATTGCTTATAGGTAATGTAGAAGAATGAAAATTCAAAAATTCTCTCTGTTCGAGTGAAAAATTCGTCTTTTTTGGAAAAAAACGGAGCCTATCTGAGTTCGAGTAGTTTAATTTTCACTTGAATCAAATAGTTTTTCAGTCTTCCTCATTTTCAGTGCAAGCTATTACATAGTCACATAAACCATTATAGAATATTTTGCTGTATAATGGAGCAGTAATTTTTCCAAATATTGTGATAACTTTTTTCTTTTTTTAAATGCTAACATTCCTGCATTTCTCTACAATTTACTGCTCTTGAACTAACTAGTAGTATGTACTAGTAATATGTAAATTCCAAGATCGATGAAACCTAATCGCTTTAGCGAATATCGAAATAAGAAGTACCAGCATGATTTCTAAATACTTTTCAAGCGAACCTAATTTCTACTCCAAGTCACCAAGAAAGATAGATAAATAGAGAAAGGGAGAGAGAGAAGAGAGAGACCAACAAAAAATCGGTCTCAATCGAGTCGTCTTTGTGGCACGCTTTAACGTCGTATTTTCCGCGAGGCCGAGGAGAGCGAAGCATCCGAGAGTGGCCGATTCCGGGCGTCGTTGCTCCATTTAAATGGCGTCGCGATCGCCCGTCGCCACGGTCAGGCGTCGATCGAGGCGCAAACTCGAGCACCGAGGGAACGAGGCGCGCGATCCCCGAGTTTGCTAAGGGCAGAGCCGGTTTGCCTCTCTCGCTTCCTCTCCCGCGAAACTCGTCCATAACGGCCCCGGGGCTATCATCCGCAGAAGCCGCGATCTCCGCACGCCACTGCCTCGGCTTTGTATTTTCCCTCGCGCCGTAGCCCGCGCCCCACCTTTGTCCAGCGTCACCGCGTTCTAAGATTATTTCGAAACTTTTGTACGCGGAGGTAGCGCCAGTCCTTTTTTTTTTGTTCGAGATTCCACGCTGTACCTTTTTCCACGGCGCGGGGAGTTGAGATTTTTATCGCTTGTTTTGGGCTTTTATATCGATTGCGTCATCGCAGCTGCGCGAGATGGATTGGTCGGCGCAAGTTCGAGCGGGAAGTTTGGAAAATTTTAGCTTTGCAAACAAAGCGAGTAACTTAATTACCGCGCGCGCGAACACTTAAGATTACGAAAATGAATCGCGCGGATCAAGATGTGTACTCTTGATTTTCGACGTAAACTAGCCCACTCGCGGCGGTTACCTCGACCGCGAGACTTTAGAAAAAAAAAGTCTATTTGAATAAACGTAAATGGCGAGGTTCTCTAAGCAGAAGGTCTATTGCTCCGCGAACCGAGCGGAGATAACGATCTACGGGAACACAATTCCAAGG
Organism: Eurytoma adleriae; assembly: GCA_900480045.1. NCBI lineage: Eukaryota > Metazoa > Arthropoda > Insecta > Hymenoptera > Eurytomidae > Eurytoma > Eurytoma adleriae. Next base: position 235,386 of record UXGC01000182.1, on the reverse strand, counting down.
CGATGCTTAGAGCAGCAGTTTTAGCCGAGCAACAATCAGCCCGGAGCCATCTGGTTTAAAATTGCCCGGATAGAAGATGTAAGGTCGGCGACATTCTCCCGAGTGCCAGCTGTTTTCACTGAAAATCACGGCGCGGCGGCGCTTTTGAATGAATCGTCACTTTTTCTTCCTATGCTTGCGGCTCGTTTTTTTTCTCTCTGCATCTTTGTTTTCACGAGCTGCAATTTCAGGATTAGGCGCGATTTCGACTCTTCGACGTTTCGACCTTTTCAAAGATTCTTAAAAAAGACCTATTAAAATAATTGACCCGAAATACTTTGCAGCGCTATTCTACTTTTCTCAGGTGCAAGAGAGAAAAGAGCTTGATTAACGGATAGTTCGACGCGCGTGTAAAATGATTGATAATCGATTAGATGGATGGAAAAATTCGCAAGATGAAAAATGAGGCTGTTAAAAAAAATCGAACGTGAAAAAAACATCGAACGACGCTGCGGCAGTAAAACTGAACCTCCCCGCGTGACATGAACATTTTTTAATCAGGAAAATAGGTACGTACCGCAGGCATCGACCCCGCCGGTAATTTCATGTACAGCATCACTCGAACTATCCTTATACTACACGAAGTCAGAAAAAAGCGCAGTCGCCTCTCCGAGACAAACCGCCAAATTCGCGAAGACGACAATAATAAAATGTTAAAAGAGTCGAGTGCCCGACTCTTTAGTACCGGGTCGGATGACTTCGAAAGTCCGGAGTACGCAAGTGGGTTCGCGCGAATCGATCGCCTCCTCTCGGCCGGGCCTCGGCACATTTTTTATCCCCCCGCCAGCGGGGGTATTAAGCTTTTATATTGTTCGGAGGGAGCGAGCGCGAAGTAACGACTCGTCATATAGGAGTGTCGCGCCGGAAGAGAAATCTGGCGGAAAAGTTGTCAGAATTATAGGCTCGCCGCGAGCTGCTCGTTACTTTTTAGATGACGCCGAGTTTATGTGTGCTTTACGCCGACGCTTGTAAGTGCCCCGATTTTACGAGATTGCCCCGGCAAAACGCTTTTTCAAAGCAAACAAGCCATATTTTTTTATAATACCCGCTCCGCCCTCCTACCCGACCTGCGCCGCTCCAATTAATAAGTTAGATCTTTTATGCTGCAATATGAGCCGCGGTGGTAACAAGCGTAAAATCCTTTTACCGATTGTGAATTTATAATGGCGCGGCGAGGGAACAGAGCGTAATACCCGCTTCATCGGTGGAATTACAAAAATTATCCCTTTCTCTTTTTTTCGTACAAAAAATCTTTAAAAATCCAGTCGGCCTCTTTCAAAACGAAAATTTCGAATTCCTTTCGCTCGCCTAATTAGCCGCATGAAAATTGAAATAATTAAAAAAGGCCAGCCGCGGGTACTATTAATATCAATTCTCTAAAATAATATCCACTTTCGTAAATTACGTGGAAAAAGGAGAGAAACTACGATCGCGAGCCATTCATATATATCGCTAATCCTTTCTTATTTCTCTAGCGCTCTCTTTAATATTTCTATTATAACTTCCGTGGCTCGCTCCTTTCTCCTTTTACGTTATTTCTTTTTTACGCGTTTTCCAGTGGAGCGTCAGGGGCTTCGGCGGTTCTGTTAATGGAAAAAGAAAATTTATTGCACCAGCTTCGCGTCCCGTATAATACCTGCGAAAGATAAAATTAAGGCAGTGTTTTTCGACTTGCTATACGGAATAAGAAGGTTTTAGAAGCGAAAAATACATAATGCACCGAAATTTTAAAATTTTTAACGCCGCACTCGCAAATCCTCCTGTCCTCGTTCATTTGCTTTTTAAACTTGAGTTTTTCACTCGACATAAAATAAGATTTACCATTTATTCGTATTTCAATTTTTAACCATCCCGTATTTCATGCATTAATCAATATCATTTATGAAGTAATAATTTTATGAATCCCAATATAAATTTTCACTGATCATTATTTTTATTAGTTTATTTTTTCTCTTTATAATCTTTTTTTAAGCGTAATTTTTTATATTGATTTATTAGCTGTAGGAATTAAAACAATGTGCGCGGTATTATCATTTTTATTTAACGCAGCCTGAGTTTCCCATTTTTTTGTATAAATATAGAATTTATCAACATTCCATTCATTACCAAACAATTTATTAAAATTAAACCCATTTATTAAGCTAGAAGTGACGAGTAAAAAACAAGACAACCGCAAATTAAAATAATAGTATGATTTTTGTTAAAAAATGTAATTAAATAGCACGTAATATTAAATAATAAATTGTACATTATAATAATGAATTAATTATAAACTGGCATTAGAAATTTTCAATTTATTAAAACGAGTTAATTACTTTTAACGATTATAGTCAAAAAAAAATTAATCAAGTGAATAACAAGGCGTCGTAATTATCACAAAAGCCAAAGTGTTAACGACGGGACGCATTTAAGTCGGGACGCGTCAGCCGGGGAATGCAGAGCGCCGCGGTACCAGTTTTTCCCCGCTTCCCCGGCGCTGCACATTCGAATAGCCTCGCGCGAAATTTCAACGCGCGAGGCGCTTGCTTTTCCCACAATTATCGATTTTCGCGCGGATTGATTTGAAATGCATCGGACAGCAATTGAAATTCTCCCGTGCCGGAGAAAGACGTTAATTGATTCGATCGGGGGCGCGCTGGCGAGTTCCCCCCTCCCCTCTCTCTCTCCCTCCCCTACACTCGAACCCGACCCCGGATGGACTCACTTAATTGCTCCGAGGTGAAGATGTGTAATCGCTCCAGTTTTTTCCCCGTCGCTGGCGCTTACAACTGGAATTCGTATCAAGACAATTCCTCGGTCGAGAGAATCCCTTCGACTTAACTCGCCGTTCGCACTGATACAATGATTGAAGTAATCGTTTCTTTTTTTCGCGCTTTTTTCCGAGCTCCGAGCGGTGATTGGCAATCTTGAACAGATTACGATTTAGTTCCGTAAGCTTTGTGTAGATAAGATTTTTACGGATCATTATAATTTTCGAGTCATTCCAGTTGTTGTTGTTTCCAGTTTAAAATTGCAAAAGAAGTGCGTGTAAAAAATGTTGCATTAAAATTACTCCGTCGTTGACAAACTTGAAGTATCATAATAATTAAAGTAGCTGGTACATTTTTAAATATTTATATTTGTGATCACTATATTAATTTTTCTCTCTTTAATAAAGACTACAGCAATTTTTAATTAAACCTTTTTCTTCAAGCAAATTCTGAATGAAAAGCAAAGAGAAGCTTCTGCAGAGGAAGTTTCAGCGCAAGACTATTTTAAATATCAAACGAAATATAATTAAATTATAAATCTTTCATTGAGATCAAATTACTCCGCAGTGCCTTTCGAAGGTCAGCGCAAAATAAATAATAAGGTAAAAATGCCGCGTAATATACTCGTGCGAGAGATAAATCCGCGCGATATCTGGCAAAAGAGAAGTCTTTTCTGGCGAACCTGGCGAAATCCCGATAGCGCGGCTACCCATTAATGAATCAGTTTTTAGCGCTCGCGGAGAGGAAGCGGACGATTTACGAGCAGCAGCAGGCCGAGCGAGGCGCGCGAGGCTTACACCGGCGCCGTATACACTCGCTCGCCGCCTCCTACCTATCTCTCGATTTACAAACGCCGCCGTCGTTCTCGAGACAAGCCCGTGAATGGGAAGCGCCGGGCAGAGGGGGAGGTGGCGCGCGCGCGAGCACACACACAGCCGAGCGCGATGCCACGTAATTACGCATTATCCGCTCCGGTAATCCGCGGGATGAATGGACGGCCGAAGGTTGATCGCCTACTCCGGACCGGCCGCGTAAAGCAGTCTGACCGAGAGATGGATTTAGTTCGGCAAAAAACTCCGCCGAAAAAAAGATTACTCATCGCTGTCGCCGGCCTCCTTTTTCATGCGAGAGACGCGAATTTAACGCTGAATGAATGTTTCTCCGTTACTTTAATATTTATTCAATCTACTCAATTTATCAAAGCCTGTGAGGCGAAGATAAGGTCTGCGTGTATGATGATTTTTTTTCTCAAGAGCCGCGGCGCCATATACCGCGGCAGGAAATCGATTGGTCGACGGGTAATTTCGAGCGAGTAATTTTAGAGAGAGTTCGAGATGACAGTAATTTCGAAAGCAATATTTTGGAGGGAAAAAATCAAAGATAAATGAATGACAAATCTATCACTTTTGGCATGACGCGAGCAATTAGCGGCCAAGCCCACTGCTCCGTGAGCGCACTAAAAAAAATAAGAGGAGCGACGAGGACTCAGCATTATAAATGAGTCCAGTAGCGATTGAAGGATGTTTGATGAGAGGTAGAATGGAAATGTACGTTTAAACAACCGTAATGCGCTCCCGAGGATTTCTTAAGATCTCGATCGGACGATTATTCAGCGTTTATGAGCTTGGTACAAAAGTTCATCAGTTTAACGACGAGCTAAACTCCCGGTGTTGCGTTGCTCTCATTTTCTCGAGCCTCTTTTCGAATCGCTGATTGGCACTCTCAAATGACGCTTTCTAAATTCGCCGTAATTTATGCTTTTACGACCGAAGCAAAAAAAGAAGAGCGGAGATCTTGATATTTATTTTGTGCTCATTAACATACTCGACTTTATGCGCTGGACTTTTTTGCGTTAATTGAAAACTATTTTTACAGCTTAATGAAATTCGTTCGAAAACAAAGTTACGCTTACGTCTTCCTAACGACTTTCATTAAAATGTAAAAATTAATTTGATTCGACAAAAAATTTAATTTTTAGCCTGCATCTTATAGAAAGCTGACATAATCAGGTTTTTGTTTTTTCATTCGAGTAAAAGGGGATATCTTTTCATTATAACATTTTTATGCGGGTTATAATTTGACGCACTGTAATTATCCACTTTTCTTCAGTGCATAAAAAATGACCTAATTTTTTCATATAAATTGTATAATTTATTTAATAAAAAAAAATCACCTAAAAGACGATCCAATAAACGTTCGAAACTTTTTATTAAAACGTGAGCGAGGTCCAAATGCATTAGTCACATTTACAGATATCGATCTTTTTAAGACACCGACGTTAAAGTTGCGTAGCAAGCGGAAGATCGGTAACGGCGAGCAACGCGATTTTGCTCTTTAACTTTTCAATTCCACCGCGGCACGGATGAGAAGATGAAACATTAGCCGTGTAGAGGGACGACGACACTTCCCCGGTACAGTTTCTGTCTCGCCTCTCCTAAACAAGTTAATGGCCTTTTCTGATTCACGTGTAAAGCACTTGAAAAGCGACGGCTGCGGCAGCGCCGGGCAGACGCGCAAGGTTAATGACAGCCGGCCTTGAGGGCGGTTTAATTCGATCGTCCGGACAATTAGCCGGCATTTCTCGAGATCAACTTTTTTCGAGGTGGTTGAACGCTCAATTTAAGGCGGCTAAGAGAGAGTGGCCGGGCGATAAAAGTACGCGGTAGCGCACTAAAAACTTGCCCGCTCCGAGTGTTAAACTCATTTTATAAGTGCGAACCCGGGAGAAAATTGAATTTATCGATTGCGCCGATGAGTTTACCGAGTTTTGTCTCTTAAAAATGACTTCGCAGCTCCATCCTCGATTTTAACGGCCGCCGTAAATTTGTTGCGCGCTCGCGCTAATTTTCAATTTCAAGTCGAAAGCGTCACAATCGAGTCTGATTTATCGCGCGGCAGTTCGCAATTTTTTAAGTTTATTAATAACTTCGCGTGATTTCGCCGAGATAAAGATCAATTACTCCTTTTGAGAAGTATTGGTCCGCGAGTCACGAGTCGGCGAGTCACTCTGAAAGGGATCTCAGAAAATGACGGCATCGAGGAGTTAGTACATCTGTTTGTTTTTCATTTGTTGAACCTTTATGTAACGAGATCATTAGGGAAGAAAATTTGTCCATTCATCGGTTTACTCCACTCTCTTTTCAGCTGCTCTCTCTCTTTATCTTTCGGGGATTTCCAATTAACACGAATAGCTCAGAGTCCGTGAAGATTTTTAATTAAGAAATCCAACGATGAAGTATTAATGAAAGAAGAACCAATCTATAAGAGTTCTTTATTTTAAGCGAGCACTTTTTATTTGCATTTCTAGCTACAATGTCTTCCTTTTAACAATATTTTCGAAGATTTTTCAGTACTTCAGTCAATTTCCTTTCTAAAGAAACATTCTCTACTCAACAATAAAGCTTTATTGCTAAAATTTAATTAAAAAATTATTCAATTTCTACAATTTGTAGTATACCATATGAAAATGATTGTCTTTTCATAAAATTCAGCTTTTATCTTTTAATAAATTACGGGGGTATTCATTAAAATAATTAACTAAAAAAATGTACTTCGGCTCTTGTCCGAATATGTTCTCGGATATTTCGACTCATTTTACTACATTTCATAATGAAATCACATCCATTATTAATTAAATTAGCATATTACGTTTCTGTGAAGAGAAGCTGTCGCAATAATTCCACGAATAAGAAAAATTTGTTTATTTTTTAGCCGTTATTATAATTTTTTTCAAATTATATTCAAATTATTTTAATATAACATTTTTTAAATATCTGTGGCTTTTTAGGAAAAATCGTGACTGCAATTTTTGTGAAAATTGAGATAGCCGTATGCAGCGACTCTTTGAAGGATCCTTTTTCCCATTGAATACTCGCAGATTTGTTCAAAAGCTTAAAATAAAAAATAGATACATTCAAAAGAACATAATGGCAATGATATAGCGGTAAAAGGGTATGCAAATAAATTTTCATTTTGCTTCTTCTGTAAAAAATTCTTTTAGTCATATTGTCATAATAGTTCCCTGCTGCGTAATTGAGATCAACAAATGTAGATATCATTGGATAGTTTGCAATAGAAAAGTTCAAAGTATAAAAGTAGTATTTAACTGTTAAGACAATTAAAATTAGTGACTTGACTCTTTTGTTAAGTGGCAATAGACCTTTGCATAATCGTTACTTTTATAGATTCTTAAACAATAATCCACAGATAAACAAGTAAGCAATAAAATCCGATTACAGTCGTATCTACCACTTCCAATGGGTCACGTTCAAAGCCAGGATAATATAACCCGTTCGCGCGTATGCGTAAAAATGTTAAATTCAAAGAAGAAAAAAAAAAGAATTCCTAATTAATTAATCCACCTTCTCGTCACGTTCTGTCGCTCGCGGAGCTCTCATCCGAGCGTCTCTCTTTATCTCGCTCGGTTCTCATAATTAGTTATATCACGAGGCCGAGAGGATTCGGACTGCGCGCCGGAATTAGGAGCGATGAGAACGCGATAGGGCTTTTCTCGGATTTCGTCGATTAGTGCCGTGAGAGAAAGAGAGAGGGAAGAGAGAGAGAGGGATGCGATCACTTTCTACTCCCCTCTCCACCTCCCTCTCTCTCTCTCGCCGCTTTTCGAGTGAATCCCCGTCGTGGGAAAGGATTCCTCCCGGCCCGGGATTGTTTGTCTATCCTTTATCCTCGATTATGTACACACCGGCGAGACCACGCGCTTCTTTCTTTCTTCAGCGCTATTCCGCTTTTCTTTCTCGTCCTCTTCCCTTTTTTTCTCTCTCTTTAATCTAGTTTTTTTTGTCTTTATACCGCGAGGAGGCTGGTGGCACCTTTATTAAAGGGTTTACCGGCGTTTACTCACTACTTGTCTACGGCGATTTTAACGAGACCGTTACGCCGAAGAATTTATTTTAATGCAGCACTATGTGGAATTCGGAATTGCCGTGGCTCGCGCGACGAGCACGTCGATCTCCGTGTCAATATACCCCGATAAGATCGACTCCTACGTCGTAAAAATCGTATATTTATAAGCGCGGACTCGATAAGTTATGCCTGTCGATACTAAAAAATGGTCCGACGATCCATAAAGATCTCGTAAAGCAGAGGGATTCCGGAATCGAGAATGCGAGGAAAATTCTGATAAGATCTTTAATTAATCTGATGAGGCTAAAAAGGCTTTTTATTTTAATCGGAGTTCGATCGAATCCACTGAGCTCCGGCTTTTCCAAAACTCGACGGTGCGCTCCAATCCCAGAATTAAACTCGCGCCGTCTGTAATGCAACACAAAACCGATTTAAAACTGTAGCACAACGTATACTTATAATCTCCGCCAGGAGTATTTCTGGAACTTCTCCCGGGCGCTCTTTTGTCTTGTCAATCCAAAAGCCGAGACGAGAAAAATATTCAAAAGTCCGGTTACGTTTCGAAACCCGAAAGGTGCGCTGATGGGCCGTCAGATGAAGAATCGGTTTGCAGAAGATGCCCCGGCCTGGAAAAGCCTCCGTGTCTCTCATCCTCGACTCCTCGGGTCCCTCTCGTTCCCGCCGCCTGAAAAAGTACCTGTTAAGCCGAAGCCGGTGCCCCGCCTTATCGCGCGCGCGCGTCGGGCTAGTTTATGCCCTCGTCCGCGCGGCGTTTCCTCGTAGGCGTGGCGCTCGCGCCGCGCGCTCCTTATTAAGATTTCAGAGCTCCGCGCCGTTCCCCCGGCGTCATCCCGCCTGATGAATGGAAAGGTAAACGCGGCTTTGATTTACCTTCCCGAAATTAATTTTTCGGTACACTGAGGATCCCTTTTGTGGGAATGCGCACCTGTGATTTAGACGTCGGTTTTACGGGCGCGCAACCGTGAAGCTTAACGCACGGAAAATGCGGCTTCCCGGCGCGCACCGCTTTTCCCGTGGATCAGAATTTTTCACCGCTCGGTGTGCTTTAATTGAATTACTTTTTTCCCGGCCGACGAGTTCGCGCGTATGCAGGGATCTTATGGGTGAGATTTTTTCCGGGATATCCAATTAGATCGTCGTGCAATTCGGTGCAAATCGATGCGCTCGCGATAAAATTCGATTTATCTTAATTGATTACTGTAAATTCCCCGCTTAATTCGCCGCATATCATAATTGCCTCCCGGGGTGCGCGCGCGGAAAAGGCAGCCGCGCGCGCATAAATCACGAGGTCCGTTCCGGGAATCCTTGATGGCCCGAGCGCGAATTTACTTTTTAAGTCTCCATTACACCGTTAAGTGGTGGCAATGATCAAAAATAATCAACCCACGGCGCGCGATCTGAATTTTTAACGCCGCGCTCGTCACCGGACGCCGAGGCGTATTGTCGCTCGGATTCGTTATACCGCGAGCCTCCGACGATTCCCCCCCTTCTCTCTTCGATGCGACGAATATCATCCGGTCGCCGCGGAGCTCGGAAGAGAGGAGCTCGCAGGAATCCCGCGCGCGGCACCGAGGCGATATCATTTCTCAAACCGCTTTTGCAAAGCCGGCCGATTTCGTTCCTCGTTTCCGCTCCTTTTTCCCTTCGCGCGGCTTTTTTTTCGAGACCCGCTCTAAGCGAGCGAGCCGCGGTAGGAAGACGGGGAGGGGAAAAAATGGAATGCGCAAATGCGTACAAGTCGGGCATTGAACCCGATGACCTTGGTTGTTTATTGCGATTTATGCCCGCAGTCAATTTTGCCGGTAATAATGCATACTTTCTTTGGGGTTTGTAGCGCGCTGAAAATATTTCAAGAGGCTCTCGATCGATTTATCGTTTTTTCGAGATACTGAGATCTGTTTTAGTATTCGATAAACAGGTTGATGATATCAGCGATAGGAGATTTATATGATACTAATACGAGATTTTGCGAAACATTGGCCTTGGTATTAGAAAATGTCGGACAGAAAGTCGTGTCTTGTGCATGTTAAGGAAAAGCAGTACAGTTTTGTTCTTTAAAAGAAAATCTTGATCTTGTATTACTAAGCAAATAGCAAATCAATGTATTTTATTTATTAATTAAAATCGCGTCTAGGTATCATTTTATCTTGTACCTTGGATGACAGAAAACAGTAACTAATTTAAATTTTTCTAGAAATTTATAGTTACTCTAACGGTACGAGAGTTGGGCTTGTGAATTTCCTGTTCTGTAACAACTGGTATTATCAAAGAGCAAGATAATGAATCCACTTGTCACAAGATCAGGATTTCAAGGAAAAACAATAAAGTAGCAGAACAAACGATAAAAGTGCCAATAGGTACACGGTGTGATAACTGTTTTATCCAAATCCGGACTCGTTTACATAATTTACATGAATGCATAATAAATTAAACCCAATTATTTATTGGCAACCATGTAGGAAGTTGACTATGCAAAAAGTATAAAAAAATTCAGCAGTTTCATCTTTTTTTCACGAGCGAAATCGGCATACTTGTCAAAAAGGGCATCGGTATCCCGCGCGTCTTTCCCACAGTGTCCGGTAGGCGCGAGCGTTTCTTCAGCCAGTTCGGTTTCAGCCGAGGCTGCGGCGCAGCCTCCAGCCTGCTCCCGAGGCTCTCTCGCTCCCTCTCGCTGCGTCCTTGTCTCCTTCGCGTTCATTCATTCAACGCGCGCTGCACTACCCGCCGGGACGTGCGGCCCGCTTCGACGTACAGTCTCGCCGGATCGCCTCGAGCCTTTCTCCCTCTAAATTACCATTGGCTTGTACTGGACTCTTGTCTCAACTTCGGCATTATGCTCAGAAATAGAATTTCCCCTGTATTATGAGGAAACTTTTGGTTTACATTGATTTTTGTGTTGTGCTCAAACTGCATAAAGTTGGAAATTTTAAGCACCGTGGCAAAGTTCCCTCCTTGTTTATGAACGTTATTTTGAGCTGTTTTTTAAATTTTCTTTATTCATTAACATTTCACGTTTCCGCGGTTTAGTAAAATATGTGAAAGAATTAAGTTATGATCATTTAATTGCAAAAATAGTTTTTATAATATTATAAATGGCTTCCTGTTTAGTTAATTGGTTTCAGTCTTGAATAACGAATTATTGCTAAATTATGATTATAATGTAATTAGTTATTCCACAAATTTACATTTTTCGTTGGAACCGAATTTATATTCCTGCACGATTTAACGCCTTCTAATAACTTATAATCTATAAATTTTTTGTATAAAAAAATTATTTTCATATTTCCGCGATCGCATCGAACTAGGCATTCACGATACGAATCAATAATTTTCGAAAAAACTTTCCAAGTAATCAAAATGCCATCAGTACTGGCTATACCTCCCCTCCAGCTTCCTGCCAAGCTCTCATAATAAAGCCCGCAAGTGTCTTTTAAAATGAACTGCAAAAGAAAAATGCCGCGCTATCAAGCGCACAGTCGAAGGTAGCGCTGGTTATTCGAGTTACTTGCCAACTCGAGTGTACCGGCGATACATCCGCAAACTCGCTTGCTCTCCTCTCGCGCCCCACCCCGAGTGCCCCGCGTACACCGGTGGGGCCTCCGGCTGCACACCGTTCACGACTCTCGCTCTTCTATTTTCCCAATCTCCCGGCTTTTTTTTCGCCTCCATCCTCTCACCCCCCGATCCCCCCACCCCCTCTCCCCTGGACCGAACTCTTTGAGCTCCTTTTATCTCCGCGGACGCGCGCCACGGCCCCGGGAGTGGGGACGGAGTAAGCGTGGCCGCTGCCCCCACTCGCGCGACATCCGCACGCGCGGACCGCCCGGGTGGGGGCAACTCGGCTAACAGGAATGCAAACGGCCGGTCCGGGTTACACTAGAGCCGCTGGTCAAGGATACACCTGACGCTGCGCGCCGACTTTCGAGCGCGCCGATCGCTGCTTTACGATCCTTCGGGGCTCGCGCCGATAACGTCGATGTCCCCTTTTTTTTTATCGCTGGTTTTTGGATTTGGTACAATCTGCTTGAAATTTGATAAGAATTTTTCGATCGCTCGGAGGAGGCGGGTGATGCTGCGCTTTCGTGACCTTGATAGAATTGTTAACGGAGCGGCAAAATAGCTAGGCGCTGCAGCTGCTTCGAGGAATGGTAGTAAAGCAAAAGACTTTATCCTCTCGTTCGATTTCCCTCTTCCTTTTTGCAATCCCTCGACTGCTTTGCCCTCTCTCCGGTGCCTTTTTTTTCTCCACTCCTGCTCTTCTCTATCCCCCGCTTCTTTTTATTCACTTTTCCGAGACTCGAAGATGCCTCTTTTTAGCTCTCGAGCAGTTATGGACATTTTTATATCCCCACTCCACCTCTCTCTCTCTTTTCTTTTATACTTATACTACTGCTCAGAAGCCTCAGGCCGACGGAAGTGCGCATGAACGAAAAGCATGATAGTAAACAACCTGTTTTGTTGTTGCTTATTATTTCCTAATGAATATGAAAAATTAGCGACATCGATAAGTTGCATGAAAAACGTTTCCCATTAATAATCCGATTTTTCATCCTCGATATTGTTAATTTGATGAATCGATAGCCGTTTCAAATCCTACGCCTAAGCCTCCCGTTTTATTTCCTTGTCAAGACGAATGCACTATCCACTTCATTCCTCGTCTGCTTGACACCATAAACGTTCGTATTCCACCCCTCTCTCATTTCGAATCTAATATAGCCTTCCGACGCCCGCCTCAATCCAGTTGAACACTTTTCTCCTCCGCGGCTCCGTTATAACTGCTAAACTCTCCTGACAGCTACAAGCGTCACAAAAGCAACGCAATATCGCGCTCATTTGAAAAAGTCATAACACCGTTTTCATCCTTTTTTTTTAATTCCTCCAACTCAACTCGCCTTGCCATCGATCGCGAGGCACTTAAGGGGCGTTCGCTCAGTTTTAATCGCCGAACGATTACGCTACTCGCGCGGATTAGAAGCGAAATGTTTCATTGCCCCATTCGCAGTGCGACGCGCGGCGATCCCTCGCCCGGCGACGGTCCCGCGAGCTGTTATTCTGGGATGACAGTGTCGCCGGGGGAATTACTTCGATAAGACGGTTAACCAGTCTTTAATCGAATTTCACCGGAGACCATGGAGACCGCGCGACTCCTCGTCTCCCGCGGCTGTCTTTTAGCCCGGCGCTCCGAGCCCCATGAAAAATATATATGGGGACGTCCGGTGAATTCGCGGAGGATCTTGAACCCAACGGTTCATCCGCGGATTTTATTGCTGTACTCTGTTTCCAAGCGGTGCTCCATTTCAGTCCTTCGAGCACTTCGCCGCGTGCGTTATCGTTAAGAAAATTTATTTATTTCGCAAAAAATACGGATGTAGCGTCGATTCGACAATAAATAAAAGCGTCGTAATTATTATTTTCGAATAAAACGTACGACTGCGAGTCGTATAAATTTATATTACCCTGTACAATGAGTGTTAGCAGCGTTTTATCCCACCTCGTAAAAAGGATAAGGTACTGGCGAGGTGTGAAAGGGCCTCTTTACATTTGCACAGTGCAACTTGCAGCGGAGAGGGGCTTTTTCGCGCCTCGCGAGTGTGCACTTCAAACGTGGAAAACAGTAATTACTCGCAGCCGAACATTTACGAAACTAATCGGGCTAAGTTCGCAAAAACTTGGACGGGGCCAAGTTGAATGCATAAAATGACTCGACGGACTCGGATACATAAATTCTCAACGAATTCCTCGGCGAAGTACGTTAAACTTTAAACCTTACGTCATTTCCCTTAAGTACGCTTTTCAATACTTCATAATCTATTAACCTGCGCTGGAAGCTGTTCTACTTTTTCACACCGTCAACGTATTGAATTATTTGATGTGATAAAATTATATCTCCCAGTCGCGTAGAATAGCAGCGATCATTATTTCGCAGTAGATTCGAATTTAAAAGAAGCGCTAAAATCAGATCGTCAATTTTAATAAAGCTCGAATCGAAAATGTTCGATAAATTTGATCAATATGTATGTGGAAATATATAGCTACGTATCCAATGTTTTCTTTCAATGTTTTATAACGACGCCGGGGCGAATACCACACCGTGCGTTTTGTTGAATTTTTGAAAAATAACATTTGTGAAATATCATACCGTTTGCTTTTCAAAGGAATAAAATATTTTCCGTAAACTATAAATTCAAAAAGCGTATTCAGTGTCAAACGAAGCTCTCTTTTGAAAAGTTTGAAATCCGCGAATGATCGGCCGCGATCAGCGTATTGTTCCGCGGTGAATTTTCAGCTCTTATTTGCTTTAGAATTAAAGTGAAATTCGATATTTTGATTGTTTCATTTTTTGAATATCGGCCAGTAGTAGCAACTTTTAGTGGATGAACAAAATCTTTGAAAGCAGCACCGTCGATTTTTACAGTGCGTATTTCGTGAATAAAACAGGACTCAACGATGTAAACAAGTTACATTAAAGCAATAATGTTTGAGAATAGCAATGGCTCTACCTGTGAGTCTCCGGCTGTCGCGAACACAGCAGTCGTTGTATTTTTTAAGCTTCGCTCTGTCCTCCGTCTTGCCGACGCCGGCGCATCGCGGCGTACTCTAACGAGATTGCTTTTAGCGCATTAGACGGAGGAGTTCGCTTCGCGGATATAAGCCAGAAGAGAAAGCTGCGCCCTTTTTCTACACCGAGTATTTTTTCCCTCTTCTCCCTCTTCTCTCTTTCCGTCTCTCTCTCCCGCCGAGAAAAACTTTTAATAGTCTACTCCTTAGGTCCGAGAAAAGAGCTTAGGCGATTTCAGAAAGCCTCGGATTAAATGCTAACGGAATTACAGGAAGTATACAATTGTGCTTTTTAATGGATGGAGCATGCACTGCCTGGATTCATTTGTCTCTGTCGCTACACCGCTCTTTTGCTGCTTGATGCGCATTAATGTTGTTTGAACAAACTTTCAAATGAATCTTGAAAAAGTTAGGTGTAACCAATCTTTTTTTCATTTACTTAAGGAAATGCAAGATTGTTTTATATCATTTTGAAAAAAAAGCTTTTTGTTTTAAAATAAGACTTTTGTTAAGCCTTATATTTGTCTGCGAATTATGCAAGAAATTCTAAGTTTTCAGTCGTCAGTTTTCACTCTATGCTTTCTTCCTCTCAATTCCACATATTTTTGTAGCACTCGATGCTAGACAGGAATAAATCGAAGCAACTGGCTTAGACCTGCTTATTTTTGTATCTACATCCATTAAGAATTGCCTTACTTTTTTCAGAATTATCTAAATAGAAAAGAATAAGTGAAAAATAATGAAAGGACTCTTCATCGATTTTTATCCGAAATATAAAAACTCTTTTTTGTAAGTCGCGTGCTTCTGTAAAAATGAAATTTTATTGCAAGTTTATCAGATGTCTGTAAAATTGAATTGCCATTTCTAAGCGATCAGCTACCTAGATCCGCAAGTTGTATGCTTTACGTCTATTCTCTTCAATCGCTCTCTGTCTCTCTTTCGCTACGCGCAGTCATATATACATCTCCTACCTCAACACTCATAGGTATATATAGATCTTCCGCTTTCTCTTGACAAACTCGATTTCCCGGACCTGCTTATACTCATTCCGTCGCCCATTGTTCACGAAGCTCCAGCGTGTAGCGCGAAGGGTGGAGGCTCTTCCTCCATTCACGTGCTAATCGCCCGATCGATTATTGTTACTCCAAACTCTCGCCCCCCCCCCCCCCCCCACCAACAAAGTCTTAGGAACGGACCGAACCCTCGCTACCACTTTCCTCTGCATCTCTTCGGGGAAGCGGATTTTCCAACAAAAGACGTTCAGATCAAATAGTAATGCGGTCCATACACTTACAAATTTGAGGCGATACACCCTTATAGTTTATCCGGAGCGAACTCTTTAAGAATGGATGAATCAGATTTCATCGGTTTCTGCGCAAATCCATACAAATTCTCGGTAATTTGTCAAATGTTCCGTGTAATCCGGACAAATTCATGGAGAATCAGCGAAATTTTTCTGATTCACTTAATTAAACAGTCCTTATTTTTGAATACTTATTTTTGAACATAAAATTATACTTGGATACGTTTGAAATTTATCTGACCTTTAAATTAAAAAAAAAATCGTTTACTTTTGATCTGGCAACCATTTTAATTAGGCGAGGTGATGTGTCGTAGAATTATTTAAAAAGTTATCCTTAGAATTAAATTTGAGCAAGGAAAAGACAATGGGAATTGAAGAATTATTCGAGTGAATGAAGCATTATTAGAATACCTGAAAAAATGTTGGTATATATATCAGTACAAGTTTTCACTAAGCAATAGCGAAGAAACAGATGAGATCTGCCGACGGAGTTAGTCAAGGTTTCGCCATTAGCGATTAATTAATTAAATTCTTTAGCGCCAAGGGAGCGCAACTGGAGAGAATCCTTCACCTCCTGCTTCTCTATTTCCCTCCCTTATCTACGCAGCGAGAATCCATTGAAAGCACCTTCTCGCCGCCCGTATAACAATCTTGCCTCGGCGCCGTTCCTGTTGTACCGAGTTCGCAGCAACTTCAGAGGTATCTTCCTCTCTCTTTTAATCAAATCATTTCTTTCTGTTGACTCGCCTTTGTTCCTGTCGTAATATTGATTATTCAATCTAATCATTGCCTTTGCAGTAAAGTAACAATCAAAAGAGTAAAATTAGATTTTTATTTTAATCGTCCCATTATTGAAATTTAGTGATCGAAAAATTTGTGCATTCTGATGTTTCTGCTGTTTGTTAATTTGTTCTTAGAGGATTCAGTTGTTTTATCTAAAGAATTCCAAAAAATGTTGATAATATTATGCTTCAGTCTTTTTAAGATCTAAAGTGGCGGTAGGTGATCATGAATAATAAAACACTTGGACGATATCCGAGGATCAAATGGAAGACAAAAATTCCCGCGCAAACTCATAAAAGCGCGTGTTGGTCTGCATAGAAAAAGTGACATTTTCCAGCAGACGGGGCGTCGCTTCGTTTCCATCGCAGAGATCGCGTCGTAAATATGAAATTTCCATCATCGGACGCAGGCGCCCGACGGGCAGATTTGCTTCGGGTGCCTCGGGGAGAAAAAATAATAAAAAGGAGAAGAAAAAAACGCGGCATAAGCGAGAGAGAGAGAAAAAGGAGTAGGAGAGGACGGAAGAGGAGAAGACGAAGAGGGTGGGAGGGGCAGGCTCGGCGTGTCCAAAGAGAAAGAAAATGCCCGGCCATCCCTCTTGGCCGCGGTGAAAAGGCTCGGGGGCGAGCTTCCGTGCGGGGCAGGTCGCGCTCTCGCGCGCGCGCTGCAGGAGCCCCGGCGCGCTCTCGAAGCAATCTTCGCCGACGGCCAATAGTTACTGTACGTAGCTCGCTTTATACAGCGCATTCCGCTTTCTCCTTGACACCCGCCCATATACATCGGGGGGCCGAACCCTCCTCCCCCTCCCTCGCTCCCTCTCCTACGGGAGAAAAAGGATTTTTAGATCCGTTTTACTTCCGGCTGAAATACGTCAAAGTCCCCGGGCCACCGGCTCGTTTATGGCCGGGGCAGAGCCTGGATCGCCCCGGCGAAGACGAAAACTCCGTCTCTAGGAACTTTTCTCTGTACGCTTCACTCCTTCTCTCGGGGACTAAGAAGAGGACAAAAAGGGAGGCTGGGGGGACGGGGGTGCAGTACCGACAAAAGGCTTATCTATTCCGGATCCGCGTTTGCAGCCGCTCCTGCCGGGAAGGAGGAAATTTTTCTCTATCTCGAGCTCGACCTCTCGCGGGCTCTCTCCGTTTTTTTTGTTTTTCGCTATGAGACTCGGCTCTGGCACCCCTGCCTTTTTTTAGCATGAAAATTACGGGGGTAAAAAGGCAGGTGGAGCCTAAGGAAAAGGACTTTGAACGGGAATTTCCCTTTTACATTAGACACTTAACGATGTCATCGCCCTTTGCCTGCCTTTCATCGCTTTCTTCGCGCCGTTTCACAGTCAAAGAAATTTCATTGACACTCCTGTTTACCTTTTTCTCTCGCGAAAGGCAAACGACGCTTTTATTTGATTTTACATTTTTATATTAACGCGATACTATATTTTAATAATTAATAATTATCCGTGACATTTTTCAGTTTAGTACTATTTTATTTCTGAATCTTTTAATTCCTTTTATTTATTCCGTACTCGAAAAAAATGACATGTTCTTTTTAGCAGAAAGTAGTGCTGTGGATGATTTAGAGATTAATTAATTGATGAATAGTAAGTATTTATTGATGTGTGTCAATGTGTATGTGTGTCAAAATGTAGACCGCGAGTATAATATCTTATTTACTAATTCAACGTTCGAGATTTTATTGTATTAATCAATTTTATTTTGACAAGAGAGACAACTTCGAGATTTTATCTCTACATCTATTTCGAACGAACAGCATAGACTTAGGTTGTGGCGAAACAGAACCCCATCGAATCTCAGTTGCGCTGCAAATATATCATCCTCCTTAACAGATTTTGCAGCTATAGCTCGGAGCGGCATTACAATCGACACAGTTTCGCGCATTGTAACGAGAATCGGAGAGGATCAATGTCTTGGAGTACGTTCGAGTGCGCCCGCGGAGTGGGTGCACGCGGCAACGAGCTTGCAAGAAATTAAGCGACTGCTCGTTTGCCACAATTGCGAATGGAGGTCAACGGGTTTCAATTTTCCAGTCGATGAACAATACGAGACCGAATTTAGCGGGCCGCCTTTTCGTCAGACGTCGCGCGCACGCTCGCCCGAGCGAAAACCAAGGCGACCGATGACGAGCTGACGGATGCCCCGAAACCGTTCAAGATGTAGATTACGTCACTCCCCGGGCGTCCGGCCGACAAACAGTGGCCGCGTCTTCATCTTCGTTTTGGTGGGTACGCGAATTGTCGGCTGTAACTCGCGGTAAGCGTCGCTTTGGTTTGGATGAAACTTTAATTGCACGCTCGCCCTGCTCGTTAACTTTGAAACAGGAAGATGAGACTGTGTGCTTCTTACAATCGTCGGCATATTCAGTGCTAAACTTTGCTTAAAATTTAAATAACAATTGAGAAATATTAAAGTATAATCAAATGACTTTATGTTATAAGATAATTTTTAGACAATTATTTGTCGTTGACCAAACGAGGTGGGGGCCAAGGGAAGGTGTTGCTTGGGGTATAAGGATGGCGCCACAGCGAGAAATTCCGGAATGCTCTCGAGGCAGTGGAAACTGCGTCGGAGCGTGAGAACTGCCGGGGTAAACGTTCGCGCCCCTTGGAGCCAACTAAATTCAAAGGCCGGGG
Source organism: Eurytoma adleriae (assembly GCA_900480045.1). Lineage (NCBI taxonomy): Eukaryota > Metazoa > Arthropoda > Insecta > Hymenoptera > Eurytomidae > Eurytoma > Eurytoma adleriae. The sequence goes on along the minus strand of UXGC01000182.1, from coordinate 216,419 downwards.
CCGCGATGTCATCGCATATGTCACCTTTACACTTAGCCGTATTAATCAAGCCAAGTAAGGTCGCTAATATAACACTGCACTACGGGCTGGCGCGCCGCTACGCTTTTGTTCTCCTCGCCGTGGCTTTGCTCCTGACGACTGAATTACGCGCCTGTCGCACCTTTCAAATCAAATTTATTTGTTCGTTTTTAGGGAACCCACAAAGTATTAGGAGAATCGTCAATTCTCTGGTAATTGCTTTGGAGGCTTCTTTATTTAAATTATTTTTTTACAATTTTTTCCCCAAGATGTGAGTTATTTTTAACAGATTACTTCTGCGCTGTAATAGTAATTTTTGCAAAGAAAAACAATAATTGTGAAAAAATTCTCTTCTTGTAGGAATGGTACATCTACTGTCTGTATACATCTACCTGTCTATTCTAAATATTTGGAATTGTTGTCAGTTTACTTTATTCATAGAACTTTTTAACATTTTTATTAACGCCTAGTTAAAATAACGCAACACAAAGCAGAGGAACGACGAAAACAAATAAAAAAAAACTCGTTAGAGTGGAATTCGAATTCAAGCGGCTCACGCACGCCAGCGGAGGAAATTGCCGCGGTCCGCTGGACTAGAAATAAAGGAGGACGAGCCGAACTCGAGCTGACAAAGTATCTGCGGCTATTTTAACTCGCGCCGTGTGGATGCGAATTATCGGAGTTTCGATTATCCTTTCCCCGCGACATTTGCAGCAGTGGCCCCCGCAGTACTTTTAACCGTGGAGGCCTCCCCGCGCATGCTCTACTGACGGGCAGCTTTTTTCGTCCGCAACGAGCGATGCTGATATATACCATAATCCTGGGTCAACTTTAATTTGAAAATGAACTTTCTTCTTTTGTTCGAGTAAATTTTGCAGCGAAATTAAATTTAAAAAATTTTAAATTGGATATTTTTGTTCACTCGTGCTCGCTTGTTACAGTAGTCCGCAAAATTTGTTGTCGCTTTCATATAGAAAAAGAATTTTTTTAAAAGTTTTAATTAAAATATTATTTCTTGTTAATTTTTTGGAAAAACAATAAGTACGAAAATTAATAGCAACGAAAAGTGAAACCCAAGAAACTTTCTCATATTTCTATATCGTGATATTTGAAACTTAAACTCCTTCAGGAGCAGTTTGAATCTCATTCAATTCCACAAAGTTACTATTTCACTATTCTTACTTCTTGTTATTCACGGAGCAGAGGTAGCTGCCTTAGATAAATGTTACGCTTTGAAAGTAAATCACCGTTATTATAGAAATGATTTCATTCTTTGTTTATTTATTTAATCTTTTAAACGAATGTAACACGCGAATGTACTAAATTACAAAAAAAGTACTCATTATAATAAATAAATTTGAAAGTAATGATTATCGGGCGCAAAACACTCGTAATGATAGCAGCGATGCTATTAGAAATACGAGAGAGAAGAGTATTCCATAATCTCGTCAATCGATTACACGTGGAATAGAAACCAATGTCAGACTGTAAACAAGTTTCCCGAAGCGATCGATGTGTACGTACAAGCGGCTGACGTGACCGGGACTATGATTAAAAGAAAACAGGTAAATCTATCGGATCTATAATCAGACCGTAAATCTAATCATTCTGAAAGGTAAGGAGAAATAACGCCGGGAATTAGTTTAGTTTGGAATTTGGAAAAAAAGGGCGAGCACTCTCCGCTAGAGGGCGAAACTCGTAAAAGTGGAATCCATTTCATCTTATTAAGATTCCCACCGCGGAAGCCTCCACACTCGGAAAAGTCTTTTACGAGGCCCGTGGATCGGAACGATACGACGCGGCCGCGCTACTCCCATCCACTCTCCCCGTTGTATGGCTCATTGTTTACGTAGGCAGTCGGGGCCCCCTCCCCCGCCGACATATCGGCAGTCCCGCGCGAAAGATGAAAGAAAACCCGCACGGTGCTGGCTCTACGAACTTCTACTGGGGCCAACTTTGATTTCGCCATCCCCCTCCACCCCTTGAAGGGATCCTTCGGGAAGTTGGGCTCTTGGGAGGGGGCCGCGGCGATATCCGACTCGATTGCCTCGAAGTGAAATCTCTCGCGTTGATTCGGGCGCGCGCGAACGGTAATCCATACATCCGAGGGAAAGAAAGGGAAGTGTAATCGCCACAAATCACTGGGGGATGAAGCTCCGAGTCGAGTTATGCGAGGAGAGCGGAAAAGTTTCATTGAATAGGGAAGGAGGGAGGGGGGCGGATAGAGCGGCATGAGTACCTACGTCTCGAATTAAGTAATTGCTTTTCATAAAATTCGATTTATGCCGCGCGTCGTGTCGGAGGTGCGGGACTTAGGAACTTTCGAACGACCCGACGAGTGGAGGGTGCGACGAATTCTGCGCTAAATTGGCTTGTTGGATTACTTCTGCCTGGTGTTCTACAAGACAAGTGCTGTCAACGAAGTCAGGAAAAATGATTATTCTGATGCCTGCAGTGATAAGAGTTTCGGTATTTTCTGGGTATTGATATTGTAAGTAATACTTCACCGCAGTAGTAGTGATTCAGAAGTTCGTATAATAATCATGATAAGACGTAGGACGATCGTAAGGAACCAGGAATTAATAAATAGAAAATTTATTAATGTCGTCTATGATTAATAAATTTTCTATTTATTAATTTCTGGTTCGTTATGACTGTCCTACATATGTCTTATCCTTGGATATTCTAGGTAATACCAAATACGAAAATGAAAAAGTTTCTGGATAAATTTCTGCATTTGAGAAATAAATTTATTAGCAAATAATTTTAACTTTACTTTTCCATATTAAAGTACCTCATTAGACAAATTCACCGCAAAATACTTTACAATTGATTAAAAAACAAAAATATAGTTCATTAGATTGTTACAATGCATTATTCAGGCGATAATTTATTTATTATTAATTTCACACGAGCAACGAACAAAGTAATTTTAGAGGGTCGCAAAGTCCGAAATAAGTCATAAAACATATCCGTGCACACTGGCTGAACCGACTGCAGCAAGACAAGAAACAAGCGGGGCGGTTACGAAGGGGTGGTAAAACGGAGAAGTAACAAAAACGGTAAAAAGGGATATATGAAAAGGCCGAAATGACGGAAGATTCGCGCGATAGCGCGGTTTTGATACGTGAGCCGGATGCACAAGCGAATCGCTCCCCTCCACAGTGTCGTTGTAACTCCTGGCTTCGAGTTTGCTGCTGGATCCACACCCCTCGGCAAATAGCCGAAAAAGACGCGGATGTAAGAATACAAAAGAACAATCGATCATACACAGACACCAAGTTTCAAAGAATTTGTAGACTGCACACTCGAATGTACGCCGAGCGGAAAAAAAGAGAAGATAATTAACAAGAAATGGGAGAAAGAGGTAGGAGCCTCGAGAAAGACGAGGAGTAGGAGGGCTTTGCCATTTTAAAGGATTGAACTCGTTCAGCCGGCAAGCATTTAAGACTGGGGCTTTGCAGCGCACTCCCACACACATACCCATCGCAAGACATCTAGAATCTACGATTAGGGCAGCTGCCGAGGCAGCGGCGCTCGGATTAGCCGGCGCTCCTCGCGCGTGTACTCGGACATACGTAGGGAGCAATCGTTTGATACAGGGATTCACTTTATCCGATAAGGCGCTGCTTTTTTCGGGAGCACCTATCTCTTCCCGCGCTGCAATCTAGCGCAACTTCCATTGATTCTTTTTTTTCTCCTCGGTCTGTTTTTCCATTTGCGCGAAGCTCCCCTTATCAATTGATTTATCGGGGAGGAATCGCGCGGATCTGCGCGTAAATCTATCAATTGTCGAGTCGCCGCGCAAACGCCGCGCTAAATATTTCACGGCGAGCCGATTGCCCGCGATGGCTATTAATTCGCCGGGAATAATTTAAGGATCGCTAAACAACAATTAGCGCTCGATCGCGCTCGCTAATCCAAGACGAATTCGTCCAGACCATCGTTAAATATGAAACAATCGATCCGCGTGAATCCCGCTTGAAATAGCCCGGCGAGGGAAAGAATAAACCGGGTAGCCTATTCTTCCCGATCAATCCCGACGGCGGAGTTTTGAGGTCCCGGTCAGTTAACCGAGTGAGTCACTGCGAGCGGGGAGGGAGCGCAAACGCCGGGAGGGGGGCTGGCGTCCCGGGAGAGACGTGTAACGTATCGCCGGAGCGTCGAGGCGCCTCGCGCGCTGACGTCAGACGCGGAGGCTTTGTGGTCGCTCACGCAGGTGCCAACACCGTCGGGCCCGCGCGCGCGCGCTACACTACTTACGGGATTACCGGCGCGAGCTCGAACGTCTGGGCCGTGAATTCTGGATGAAGTCGCGGGGACGTCCGCCCCTCCCTTTTTTTTCCCTCATTAGACCGGGAGTTAGGAGCGCGCTATATATTTCAGACTTTCGGAGCTTGTTTTATTTCGACGTGCCTCGCCGTCTCTCTTTCGCTCGAGACGAATAAATTACCCGGCCGGCGCTGGTGAGGCAAATTTTTTTAAAACCGTTCTATTCGAAAGCTCGAGCTGCGAGTTTATTTAAAATATTTTATGATGATTCGGTATTTATTATCTGCGACACGTTTTTTTCTCTACCCTCCGGATGGATTGGATTTTCTTTATTAAAAATTTATCAATGTTATTAATGGGCGGGACATAAACGCGCCCCGTCGCGGTTTAATGTTTTATTACATTTTTTATGCTCTTTTTCCTTGCTCTCTCTCCTCTAAATGACTAAATCGATAAAAGACTCTATGGAGTTCTATAACACTTGGAGCGGAGTTTTTCTTTCTGCGATGCTTGATGGCGATAAAAAAAAAAGAATATCTGTTCTTAAACTTTGTTGAACTAGGAAACTGTATGATCCGAGATGGTGTTAATCTCGAGTGGAAATCGCGAAAGTTTAAAATTATTAGAATAATAACTTTTTTTAAGGCTGAACGTGGAATGTGATTTTGCAGGGAAGGTGCCGGTGAAAGATGTTTCATCAAAAAGACAATCAACGTTTTCCCGCGTGTATTTTTGAAACAGTGAAAACTCTTTCCACGGAGAGATATGAAGACTGTCAATAGCAGCGCATGCGATTTCATAGATTTCAAGTATCGCGTGTGCGCATTCTGTTAGAGGCAAAAACATCACTTGCAATTTATTATTTGTATGAACGAAAATACTTCGCTCGGATAAACAAAAAAATAAATAAAAATAAGTGTTTATTAGATTGAAATGCGGATATATTACTCCCATAAAATGGAGAGCAAAAAATCTGAAAAATCACTTTATTTCAGAAAAAATCGACTCGTTTTAAACTCAATCGCCTCACTTTTCTCTCTTTCGCAATAAAATACTAGTGAATTGAATTAATCCGGATCCAAATAACAACTGTACCCGACAGTCGATTTAAAAACCAGTAAAAAGCATCTTCATCTCCGAAGCGCTATAACAATTATTAGAAAAGCGTTAAAGAAGGACGTGCATCGAGGGGATGCTGTTGCGGCGAGGTGGCGGGGGCAATCGGGGCCGCGCGGCAATGGCCCATAAAATCATCGACGAGCCTCCGCTGGGGCAATAAACTTGCCGTCGGCCCCTTCCGAAATATCAAATTAGCGCGCTATGTCCCAGAGGCGATGTGCATGATCCCGGGGCTATTGTCGCTGGGGCGTCTGACGGTACGCGGCACCGCACTACTGCCGGCCTGGAACTGGAGTGCGCGCGCGGCCCCGGCTACATGCCCGCTCCACGCCTCCCTCGAGCTCCGGCTTGCGGTCACGGGCGACTAGGACGGCAAATCTCCGCGGCCCGAGGGAGCTAGAGAGAGAACGGAGAGATAGAGAGAGAGAGAGAGCTCGTAGCCCGTCCTGCGGATCTGCGCTTGCTTTTCCCAACTTCGTCTTTCGGCGGAGGGGCCCGAATTCTGTCTGTTTGCACGTTAAGCACTGCTGACTTTCTAAGCGAAAGTGACATTTTACTCTCGCCGAGGAACTTTGGATTTGCGTTTTTTATCCCAAGGCTTTGAATGCGTTTCGACGACAAATTAATCCCTCCTGGTACTTCGCGGCAAATTATTAAGTGAGCTTATGGTTTATCCACTGCATGAATTTTCGTTAAAGCTAATCCTACTAAGCTTGCGGAGAGCACTGATTATTGATTATCATAAACGCAAAATTGTGGGTTCTATATATGCAGGTAAATCTGGGTATTCGATTTATTGCCGAAACCATAATGAATATAAACTTCAGAATACTAATTTTTTTGAATATCTCAAATAATCATTTGTCGTTCTTGAAATTGTTTAAAAAAAGTTTTAAAAGAAACTTTGAGAGAATTTGCTAGTGACAAAGAAAATCAGTGCACGGATAGTTGTGCGCTTAACTCAAGTGTTCCTTGGATTCGTTAATTTAAAAAAAATTCTTAACTATCTCTTGCTTATAAATTATTTAGATATTTGCAAATTAAGAAATTAATTAAATTAAGAATAAATTAAAGCTGATTTATCTAAAAGATTCCACATTAAAAGCCTCAAAATATCAAATTTAATATTTCACTTCTAAAGTCTTGCAGGAATTTGAAATTTGTACTGAAGCATCCTTATATATTTTCATCTTTTTATGTAAAATATCGTCAAAATCTTCACGTTAAGTCTTACATCCAGTAAGCTTTCTTAAATACGCTCTTCAATGAATACCCCAGCTGCACATATACACCCCCTCTAGAATATTCTCCATGTCAAACGCGCATCTCTGCAGCAGTCTAGAAACAGTATTTCGCTTTAAAATATTAACAATGGAGGCGTTTTCTTTGGCGACGCACGATACCAGCTCACCGTAACGTCAGATACGCACGGGCTTTTTTCCCTCTCGAGGCAGAGCCTTTGCGCACCGAGCGAATCCGTCCTGCCATCCTTAAATCTCTCCTCCTCCTTGAAAACCCAATCGCGAGTCGCGAGCTCGCGCAGTCGGCACGATTCGCCGGCAATTTCATCCTTTATTGTCAAAAGAAGAGAATCTGCGCTGATCGACGTTTCGAGTCTCCGGCTCGAGTCGTTTCCTCCCAGGTAAACACACGTGCGCCAGATACACAAGGGATGACGCAACGCAAGCGCGCGGAAAATACGTACGCTCTGTGTGCTCAAAAGATACGTATTCCAGGAGGGAGGGGCGGGCAGGAAGCAAAGCGACGTTTTCCCCTTGACATCCAAGGAGGCCTTTACACTTATTTTTAGCGCCTCCAGCTCGCCCTGTCAGTTGTCTCGAATAATGCAAATCCAAAAGTGGTAACGGTATAAGCTCACGTGTTTCTTCTACTTTTCTTATTTAATTTAATTGAGAATTAAAATTTTTTGCGCTTAAGTTCAGGGTAGTCTGATAAAGGTTGTATAACTACCTTCCACTTGTTATCTTTCAATTATCTCCAGTCTCTAGAGAAGTAATTGCCAGAGCAGAGGGACTATAGTTGCTTTAACTGTGTAATCATCAGAAATAATCTCTCACCGGCAAAAAGTGGAATCAATCCAGTTTCCTTTTTGCTTCGATCTCCGCCGATGGCCTTTTTTTTCTCGGCCATTAAGAATTCCGTTTGTAAAGGAGGGTGCGGAGCGCGCGAGCAGCTCGTGCGCACGCCGGTGGAAAGATTTTTGCCGGCGCGTGAAACACTGATGGAGGGTCTTGGCTCCTGGGCCGAGTCTTTGTAGGAGGCAAGTCAGGCGCGGAGGCACACACCGACGGCTACGGTAACAGCAGCTAGAATGCCGCTGTTTGTACTTTGCTCGGCTCCCGGAATGCCCTCGGGGAATCTCGCCGTTTGATCTTACCTTCCTGCGATCACCACTGTACACACACCATCGCTCCTTCCAGCGACCCAGCCCAACCCCCCTGCCCCAACCCTGCAACGGCATCTCCGACTTCGACTTTCTCTTTCGGCGCATCGCTTGACGCATTTCGCGCAAACCGCAGACACTGACGTCCCTTGTTTCTGCTTTGCAAATCTATCTCGGGAGGGGAGATGCCGTAGCTTTGCTTCGTTTTTGCGTGCTCCGTTAATTGAAATTCATCGGGGAGTAATAATGCCCGTTCGGTTGTGATTTGCTGGAAACACTTAATGTATCCAATTTTTATTTCTGTTAAATCTGGTAAGAGTTTAAATTTAGAAAATTGTATTACTCTTTCTTACGTAACAAATTGATGTCAACTTCAACCCCAGGTTCAAGTCGATTTCAAAAAAATTCTATCTCCACTGGAATCCAAAAAGGTACAAATTCGGCAAGCTTCAAGATACGTTCTTCTGCCGAGTTGAACCCTCTAAGTTAGTACCATTTGGATTGCAGAATTGAGCACTTTTTTAAAGCGCATTAAACTTAGAACTTTTTTCGCCCCAACAGTCGAACTAGTATCTTAAAATTTCAAATTAAAAATGATAATTATCTTTTCAACTGAATCCACTTGTAGCAATTAGTAAGAATCGTGTTCGTGCTCTAGATTTAGTAGGAGCATGTAACTTTTCCAAATTGTCATTAAAAAAAAACCGATGTATCCGAGGGGAGGAATAAAATCGAGAAAGCACACATTTCCTGATTCTTCTCTCTTTACCACCTATTAAACATTCAAGAGCTTTTTACCGCAAGAAGAATTGGATTAAGGAGTGGCCGAGGCGGTAATCAGCGGCTCCCGCGAACGGCGAAACTTTCTCCACTCAGCCTTCCCCGCGCATAAACCAACAAATCCCGGGTGGAAACTTGACGCCCTTCTTTTTCTCCGCGGCCGCCGCTGATGAGATTTCCATTTTCTTTCTCTTTCTAATTTTCCCACTCGCACACATTCCAACTTGTTTATTTTTTTTTTCGCGGCGCAGCGCTAATGATTCCAAACATAAAAAGCGCCTTCCAGCTCCGCACCCTCTTCCTCTTGTTTCTTCCTTGGCGCGCTGTTGGATTTTTAAAAAGTCGCGGCGTATGAATATCAACGGCTGAGAAAGTAGCGGTTTAAGGAACGAGTCTACAAAAAAGTGCGCTTTTTTCAGTCACATGCACGCGGAGCGGAGTATGCAAAGGCGCACGCACACAATTGAGAAAAAGTGCGAAAGTGTCTGAGAATATGAAAAAAAAACTCAAGTGCTCAGAGATTCTCATTCAGTTTTTCGCTGCGGATTATAATCGCAACATAACTGTCTTTTCAATTTCAAAAGTTTTCAAGCTTTCATTGTTTATTCAGAATTGAAGCAAGCGCATTATACAGCTTTTTAATTTGCAGTAAAAAAAAAAACATTTCCTCCTTGGTTTGAAGATCGTTACTTTCTTCGCTTGTCTATTCATCATCGCGCGCGCTCGGTTTATTCTTTTTCCCGCAAAAATGCAAAGTAATGTACACATCTAAATAATGTGCGCGCGAGTCAGACGACTCATTCTTACTCTTTATATCCTTCCCCGAAATCCCGAACTCGTGGGAGAGAGGATTCCTCCGATCTCATTTCTTTCCCTCTCCCATTCCCACTGTTGTGCATTCACCAGACAAATTATTTATGTGGCCTACTCATGCTGCCGGTTTACTGCCTCAAATCATTCGTTTCCTCCTACGCATTATCATCGAACATACCTCCTCCCTTTCACTCCCGGCTCTCTTTCAATTAACGTTTCTTTATCCCCCTAATGCTTTTTTCCGTCTCGCGTCGAGCAGCTCCGCATTAGCCTCCGCTGAATGGTTAATCGGCAAACAGAGGAGGGCGCGATGCGAGCTGAAAACCCCGGAGTAGAGAAAAAAATCGAGGTTTTTGCAGCGAGCTCTGCGAGCGCAACCCTTTTTTCGCATAGGCTCGGGGCCCATTCTGCCGGTCTCTCGCGGCTGCATCGGCCGTGTCCGAGCCCTCTATTTATCTTCCGCCGGCTCTCTCTCGCCCGCGCGCTCTGTCAAAGACAAATTTTCCGTCCTCGGCCTCGCGCACACACACGCGCGAGCGCGAGAGCGGGAGACACAAAGCAAATAGTGTCGGCCCGATAGTCCCGCGCGCCCGCGCACACACGTACGCCGGGGGAGGCGAGCGCCAGGGCAAAGTTTGCACGACGACGACTGTTTTGTCCTCGTGATTTGCAGCATCTGCACATAGCAGCGGCACGCCGCCGGTCCATTTCTATGCCATGAGAACGTACGCGCGGCAGCGCGCCTGTCCCCGTCACTGCGGGCGAGCGTGTGGGTGGCCGGGGCGAGGGAGCGCCGAGCGCGCCGCCCGAGCGGTAACACAGGTGAGAATTATTCCCTCTCAGACGGCGATTCAATTTATGTTTCGCAGAGCGGGAAGACGGCACACATCGCTACGTGGCGAGCTTCCGCTAATCGCCGATTCTAATCACTAGTCCGCACTGGCGTTTGATTAATCTGTCTTATGCACTTTTTCAACGGCTTATCAAAGGAACAATTGCTTTTTATAAACTGGTCAAACTGTGTCGTCTGGTGTAACTGCAAAGACTTATATTGGATTAAAAAAATAATCAACCGATAATCTGATTAACTGGCATAGTCAATCATCATCTGATGATGATATATCTTTCTGTTTTAAATTTGTTAGTATTCTGCAGAATAGAAGTTTCTTTTTTAAGCTTCATTCAAGTTTGGTTCAACGAGTATGTCAGCAATTTAAAATCAATACAGCGTAATGCAAGGTACAGCTTTAATCAGTAGTATCATTGATCCTCCCTCTAAAGTTCAATTAACGAAAAATCTCTTCATCCAATACAAATCAAAAGTGCTCCATTAGTGATTAAAGCAGCACGTTTTACAAATTTTTTGATGTAGAAATTTTTTACTGATTCAATTTTAGAAAAGCTTTATTTTTTTAAATTAGGCCAGAAGAAAATAGAAATCAAGATAGAGCATTTGCCACGGTCAAGTAAAATTTATGGAACGTTATTGCGCTCATCTTGTAAAATTGGTCTTCAATTACCCAAAGCTTTAAAAGATTTCCGCCCTTGGCAGGTAAGGAAAAAGAAGTCCAAATGAAAATCTTTTTCGGCAAGTCGCACTTTTCAAGAATCGTCCCTCTGAGTCACATACACATCTACCAGCAACGGTGGCTCCCAGGCGACGATCGCCCTGTCTCTTCCCACGCTTCTCTCTCTTTTTTCCTGTATCAGAGATAGAATTTTTTTTATCTAAAGATTTCAATTGAGGTAGTAATGATCTTTTCAGCAGCAACGTTATAGCGTAATATTCTCTGTAAAGATTATATTAAATTTTTAAGAAATAAGACGTTTCTCCAAAGCAACTTCGGACTCTTATCTTTATTAATAAATAATTCACTCTTAAACCAGTTTCTAATTGCCCTGAAGTTCTTGTAAAGAGGATAATCATTTTTTTACAGTAGTTAGTGTAGTTGAAAAGAAGCTTATATATATCCTTCAACATCCACGGTAGTTTAATTCCAAAATCCACGTCGCAATTTCAGCGTTTCGATGATCGCAAGGACCTCCAAATAATTTATAAAGCAACCCCCCAAAATAAAAAAGTTTTGAATCTTTCAGCCGGAGGGGGCCCTCGACGGTGGTCGTAAGTCGTCCGGGGGTGAGAACATCGGTCGTACGCGCGACGACGGCGACCGTAATCAAATTCCTTAATTTTCTGCAGGAGACGGGCAAGAATCGCAAAAGGGTCGTCCTCTGCGGCACCGTTAGCCGCTCCTCGCCTTCCTCGTTAAGACGTGTCGCTCGGATTGTAATAATGGCGAACCACCAGCTACATTGTACGAGCCCACCGGCGCCCCGCTCCTATCTTACTTTCCACGTGCTACCACCAGGGCTCACGCACTCGGCTCGATGAAAATTTTACGAATTCATGAATGCATCTGCACGGCGTTACGGTAATATCTACCCTTGTAAATGCGATTTTAATATTTTCTCGACGTCTTTACTTTTTAAAGGAATTCGAGCTTTCTTCCGTTTAATTTTTCAAGGGACTGCATTCCGTACGTCTGTAAAATTTTTCACTTCCCTTATTCTCGTTCTTCTGATTTTTAATACAATACATTGGAATTAAAATTTACGTTTCTTATCATCATATTTTTCCGAAAAATTACAATATTTTACGATGAACCATACCGATAAATCTTTTTTTCCGCACTTTGTGGCTTCATCGCATTCGCGTCACGATTCGCACAGGGTGATGCCACCCCAATTGGCCATTAGCGATTCTCTCGAATTGCTCCATTAATAACGGACAACGTGTACACCTCAAGGCCGCCTTAAGCTGGGCGAGCGCGAAAAAGGAGTTTCTGGGGGCACGCGGCAGCGTTTGCGGGATTATGGGAAAAGCTTTTCATTTCCGTTAACATGGCCTCCGATGTCGTTAGCATTTTCTTCGAATGCTCTTATCGCCGCTTTCGGTAAACGTCGGGTGAATAACGCTTGCCTTTATCTTTCTCGACGTACCTAACCATATTTACGAGATCATTCGCCAGATTTGTAATATCGCTCCTCTTTTATTATGTCAGGTTGAAATTTCATGTTTGCTCTCGATTTTGGATTATGAACTTAATAAATTCTGAAACTATTCATTTTTTTAAATCTTTTATTAGTTTAGGCATTCTTAAAAGAAAGTTTTGAAAAACATTTTTTATTTAAAAATTTAGTTATCAAATTCAAAGTTATTAAATCAATTTCAATCTTCTAAATCAATATCTTTTATTTAAAAAGAGGACGAAAAAGACAGAGCGTAAAGAATGTAACAGAAGGGTTAAAACGGTATCTTCTTTTATAATTGCTGCCACGAATTTAATTTAAGATTAGAACCCCATTGCAGCTATCGCTTACTATAAAAGAAGGAAAAGTATTTTTCATCAAGTGTACAACAAAAAGTTGAGAGGTAGCTTTAAACTTATTTGGAAGTGCACACTTTACAAAGCGCGCGTCATCATGACCGTTGAAATTAAAAGTCCAAGATTGATAGTACAATAACTAAAACTTGCGCATATCTGTTAATTGTTCCAACAGCGAACTTTCTTAAATAGCCTGAATCCTCTCCAACTAAGATAAACACTACTTAAAAGTATCTCTAACATTCGGCCCATAAATCAGGCTTGAGGTAGGTAGGGGGAGGATAGGTCTCTGGAGAGTGAGTGAGTAAGGGGGATAAGAGAGAGAGAACGAGAACGGAAAAGTGGGAGAGCGGCTCTCAAAATTCGAAACTCGTCGCCCGAGAAGCAACCGCACCAACGCGGCAAGCGATGCAGTTTACAGCGTCTTCGCGGTCGTTTAAGCGCTCGTAATTCATAGCTTAGATTCGCCGGGAATAACAAGGCAGCGGGAAAGAGACAAGGGGGAGCGAGGACGGTCAGCGATGTTGACTGCGTTTTCAGGCTGTACTACTGTAGTGCGGCGTCTAATCAAAAGATTCGACCAGGAAGTATCGACCTGCTCACTGAATGGTCAACTTCCAACGGCAACTGCATTTGATCAGTCCTAGATCGTTAAATACAAAGTCGGATTTCTGTTCGCAGTATTTATTTTTAAAGATTAACAAAGTACAAATGATCCAAGTCTCATGGTCATACATTTTGCAAAATTTCATCCAACTTCTCATCCATAGGAAAAGACGCATTCTTCAAGCTAATTCGCGCATCAACAACTAATAGAAATCACCTGAATAGTTAAAAAAGATAGCTGCAATGCTTTATCTCCCAAAAGCTTTAAAAATTCATCCAAAACTATAGGAAAAGATTACGCCTAATCGTCGCCATGCATCTACATAGCTATTCGAGGGAAATCAAGCGGACGTGAAAAATGCGGACGGGTGCGTTGTTTTTGGAGGCGGGTATACGAGAAACGGCGGGTACAATCACCGAGAAAACGCCTGCGGGGATCGGCAATAAAGGGGCGCACACGTTTTGGATCATCGAGCTCACGTTTTATCGCCATTTATGCCCGCTGCTTTTTCATCCCTCCTGGTTTCCTCCCGGCGAGGGCTACTCGACGTGTCAGTTACCGTTGCCGGCTCTCAAACTTTCGCCCGCGCGTATATATATCTACGTGCCGGGAATTCGCAGGCACGACGCAGGGCCGAGACGAAAAACTTTGATTCTCTTGTTCCAGCGAGCTCTTTGTGATATGAGTTGCTTTACCTTGTTATTTCCGCGTGGATCCACGCGAATGTTTCTAATGTAAATTTCCGCCTCCTACTCCTTCTTTTTCTCAAGTTTTGCGTAATTACAAGAAGGTCAAAGTTTGGAGTGTCTTACATTTTTAATTTTATTTGGATACGGGTGGAAAGAATTAACGGAAAGAAAGAAAGCATAATTTCTTTGCATATTAAAGTTTACGTATATTAATTCTACATTTAATTAGAAATTCCGGTCAATTAGTTGCAATGCATTAGCGACACAATGGTATCCCAGCGTATCTTTTTATCCCGTCGTGCACTTAAGCACGTGACCGCGTAATATCCCTCAGAGGCTGAATTCCAGCCCTCGCAATCCATATAAACACGTACCATTTACCTCTCTCCCGGCCTCATTACAGACCGAGGGAGACTCAGTCATCCCAGTGCGTTGTCCAAAACCAAAGGCATTTGTAATTACTCTAGCGCGCGGGCGACCTTTGAAAAACACGCCGGAAATTTCTCCGCGGTGCATCCGTAATCACTCGGCGAGATAGTTGGCGGTCCGACGAGCAAAAGACACGCGGGAACTCGCCCTCCGGCCCGGTATAGGGAGCGAGTTTCGCCGGCCCGCGAAACCGCTCTCCGAACTTGCGGCCGCGATCAAAATAAAGTTGCAGCGGCAAGAATGCCGCGCCCCCGCCCCCCGGACGTGATCGCCAGACGGGCTTTTCTTTCCCGCTCCTTCGAATATTCCGCCAACTTTTGCTCGGGAAGTCTCGCGAAAGTTAGCCCCTCGCCAATCAGACGGAAACCGAAGAAGACCGGGGAAATAAGTGGATCTTAAATGTATGCTTTGAGGCGGCAGATCCGGGGGGTTATAATTTACGGAAAAAAGGAAAAGGGAAGAGGTTCGGGTTTACGGTATGATCGCGGCCTTCCGAGCCATTTTTTAAGTTTCATCCCCTCGTTCCCCCTGCGGATAGTTTCATCACTCTGTCACTGACACCCCATCGCTGACAGATTGAGGATTCGGAAAAATAATCATCGAGAATATTTCAGCGGCGATGATTAATGCATCGCCGTGGAAATATTCAGGAGCGCGTTTACTTCGCCGGCGCTCGATTAATCCAATTAGGCCTCTTAATCGGAGATTTTCGCAATTGCGCGCTCAAACATTCAGGAGGGCCCCGGCGGTGCGTCAATGCGTAACGGACGGCACGCAATAAAATCGAATCCGATGGACATCATTAAAGATGCCGCAGTCCCGAAAGACTCCTGATCCGTGACGAGCCCTTTTCAAGTAACCCAAATCGCCGGGCGATCAGAGGAGCTTCATCGGGCGCTCGTCGATTTCGGTTGCCAAAGAAAAATCACCCACTTAGAGGCGAGGTAGTTACACGATCCCGCGATAAGCGTCTCAGGTTGGGTTTTTCTTTCCTCCTTGAGAAGTAAAAATTTGATGCGCTCTCGTCGGGATAAATCTCCGACCATCACCCCCCTCTCCCAAAGATAAGTTTTATCTCGGATTCTGCTCCCGGTGGAGGGCGGGAAAAGTGTATGCGCGAGACTGGACGTGGGAGGGGGTGGCGGGGGCGACGGGGGGCGAGAGCGGGAGGTGGAGGAAGAGGAGGAAAGCGGCGTTTCCCATATTTAGTCTCTCGCCGCGTGACCGTTATTTATGTACCCTCCGGCTGTTAGCGCGCTCCTGACCCCAAGACCCACCAAGGCGTCGCTTCCCCCTACGATGCTTGTCGCTTACAAGGAAGTTACGGAAGGAGAATGCCGAATGAAAAAAAGATTGGACGAGTACACCGAGAGACAAAATGTTTCAGCAAGGAAGATACACTATTTTTTTTTCTTCGCAATCCTACTTCCCAAAATGTGTATCATTCGAATATCCATTAACGTGCGATTAGAATCTCCAAGTGAAAAAGTAAAGTTACGACTCGGTTACTTCTTGCAGTCCGTGAAAATTCTAAAAATGTTTTTGCGCCCGGAGTAAAAGAAAGTAAACAAATATTAGAATTTAAGTTGAATTAACGCAGAAAACAGCGAGACGAGAAAAAGATGGTTCCCGAGGTAATACGAGAACAATGAGATCATGAGAACGGCGCGGGAGAGCGAGAAAGAGTGTGTGGGAAAGTAGTTAAGAGGAAATGATTGAGAGAGTAGCGAAAAAAGGACTTCCGGCTCCCTCCTTCAGTATTAAAAGTTAAAGGAGAATAGTGGCCCAGTATGCGTGTTACATATTACGAGAATGTCCCGGCAATATGTGTAATGCGAATTTATGGTACCATATCGTTAGAAAAAAATGCAGCTTACGTGTGCGCCGGGGATTCCTATTTGGAAAATGGCGGGGCCAATGTTTTACGCAAGGTCTTTCCTTTCACTTTATGAGGCTCTTCATTGAGATATTGCCCCTCTGCATCTCACTTTCCTTCCTTTTTTTTATAAACGGTGTACTTTATCCTTGCCTTTTTCATTTTCGCGGTTCATCCGAGTAAGTAGAGCAGCTGCGGAATAGGTACTTGATTATACATTGTAGAAGCGGTTGGCTGCGGGAAACCCGGAAGTGTTGAAATTTATTACGCCACGATTACAAATATCGCGGGAGGCATTTTCCACGGTTTCAATTCAGCGCGCGTCTCACGGCACCTTTTAATTTACTTTGATCAAAGCAAAAGCATCAAAAAATGCTTTCGTCTGGTCCAAAAGTTTTTGGAGCACGAGTACTTTATTCTCCGAACGAGCGAACTACAGCCATTATCCAAATGTTCCCCAGGTGATTTCTCTTTCGTTCTTTAAATAAAAAATTTATTTAAATTCTACGATTTAACATTACACGATTAAATCTTTATCAAAAGCCTAATGCTGCGCATGAAGCATAGTTCCAATGCATACGTTCCAATTTTGGTGTATAAATTTGAATAACTCTTAAATCGATATCCATGAAAATTGGTATACGTCAGAAAAAGATTATTATAAATTTTGCTACATAAATAATGTGCTTGAACTAGTTTTAGCACAATACTGGGAAAAGTCTTACCGGATAATCTAACGGAGGAAAAATTAAAGCAGATTGCGAGCAAAGAGCGGGAATAGACGTTAAAAGGTGAAAAAAGTGAGGGAAATCAAAGCATGAGATAAAAGAAAATTCAAATCGGGTAACTTCATGCACGAGAGGGCAGCTCACCGAATGCACCGGCCAAGTGACTTTCACCCTCCGCCCCCGTTGCCCGTTCGATTGCATGCAGAGCTCCTCCCACGTTCTATCGCTTCCATCATTCATTCTTTCCCGTTTCCCCTTCCGCCGGCGGAAAACTCGGGAGTCACTCGCGTTCCACTGTATTTGGCCAGTGTACAACGATTCGGTCTCTAAGGAGAGTTAACGGGCTAGAAAGGAAGAGCCGGGATGGGAGAGGAGCAACGACTACCGGAAGAGCCAAGTATAGAACGGTTTCGAAAAACGATGAGGGATGCGGCGATAGGAAAAAATGTCGAAATTTATTATTTGCCAATTATTCATTTGATAGTGTAAACAATCTTGCAAGCATTCTGGTTTATTAGCATTTCTCAGATGAATTTACGTAACTTTGTTAATTGTACTAATTTTACATCTTATTTTCTAAAAAGTTTACTAAAGTGCAATATGGATCAAAGTTCGCATTGCTGTTATTGTTCCTTTCACGGAAGTACAGTGTAACTCGCGTACGTATCAAGTCCTGGTTCTCCCATTGTTTAAAGTTACGTATGCTACATGACAATGCGCGCAGTCAACATAGGTCAAATTCCATTTCAATTTATCCATTTCTGAAAGAACACAATTTTGGAATTGTTTGAATAGCGAAATGTTGCAATGATTTGCAAAAGGAAGATAGACTTTACATTTTCACGTTGCTTTGTTAAAGTGAATCCAAATTAAAAGATGGTAAAAGTTATTTTGCGTAATTTAAAAAAAGTTATGTGGGCGTGAAATAAATGACTGCGCTCTGTGTATTTTAATACGAGAGTGGTACTTTTGCATGCAGATCATTTTATGAAAAAAGTCATCGTGCAATCTTGAAAGAATATTTTAATTTCAGTTATAAAGGAAGCTTTGATTTAAATAATTAAGCCTTATCATTTGAACAGTGCTTACGATGTAAATGGGATTTAAATTTCTTAAAAGAAAAGCATTAGATTATAAATTCTAATAAAGCGACATCTTCCCTGAAATTTTTATATTAAAAATACGATACATCATTACTAAAACGAATGTCACCCTCAATTATTCATTAATTTACCTTCCAACATAACTAAACAGATAAATAGAAACAATTTTGTCGCATCCTAATTTGCACAGTAACGCAGCCACCAAAACAAGCGTCATCCCTGTAAAGTACATTAAACAATAGCCTCCGCCGCAAATCGATCGTTTCGCCGGTAACTCCCTCCCCCGGCAGGAACGATTTATCAAATGAGAAAGAAAGAAGGGGGTAAAGCAAAACAGCAGGAGCGCAGGAAAAAGGGAAAGCGGGAAGAGAAGAGAGCGGGCGGGAGGGAGGCTGTGCCGCCGCCCTCGCGCGCGCATTTCACGCGCTCCGATCAATACGTCTCCGGCGGTGGCTCCGCTGGCAACGACGAAGCCCCTCTCTCTGCGTACGCCGCGCGTTTCGTAACTCCCCGGGAGATAAATGCCGGATCGCTACTCGGAATTCCGTCGCGAATGCAACACCGCGTCGCGCTCGCGACTTTTATCTTCGCCTCTCGTCCTCGAATTGTTGCGCAAGGCTCGAAGTCTCTGTTGATGGGAAGAGGGAGATTGAGATGACATTCGATCTCGCTGCGAATAATTTGACTTTTTTTCGTGCCCTTTTTTTGTTTGAGAGCTAATTCGCGAGGCTGGATTACGTGCTTCAATACACTTTTTTCAAATCTTGTTATAACTCGAAGCGAGATATTGTGTTATTGAAGGAATCTTTTTATCTCCGAGTCTCGAGAATATTTCGCTGATTTCTTTGCTGCTTTAGGAGGCCAGCTGTATTTTTATTCCGGATCGAACCTTATGATAATCATTTTCTAGGGTCCTCTTTCACATAATTTACCATAATTCTAGGCTCGTTAGGTTTTTACACATACGGTTTACGTTTTTGCCTTTCTCTGATTTGTCAAGATTCACGCTCTTTGAGTCTGTTCTTACTCGTTCAATCTGGATGGACGTCTCTGTGTGCATAATTTTGCGCTCTTTCTCGAAAAAATTTTAAATCCCGTTTTTATCAATACGATAACTCGAATTCCCTAGAAATGAACGTAAAATCGAGAGAAAATAAAAAGGGGAAGTTATCAATGGAATCAGAAGGGAAAAAATGAAGAGAACAGACTTCGAACTGGAGGAAGTTTCAAGTTCCTGGAAAGGTTTCAGGCACTAGTAAATTGACTGCTCTTGTCATTTTAATCTCTACTATCTAAGGCAGAATTCAAGACTGATCTTTGCACGGAATTCCCTTTCACTATCTTACACGATTTATTAGGATCGTCTCTGAAAAATTCGTTGTTCGAGGGTTTTTCCCTTACCACGCCTATTTACTTCTCTATCTCTCCGCAGCCTCCCCATCTTCTTTCTCTTTCTGCCATCCCCCTTCATTTCACGTCTTTTTCAACCCTCTACTGCGATTACCAAATTTCTAAGAAGATGTGCCTTTTATATCAAGTGCACTATATTATTGTAATAAAATTCTTCGACTTTGACGTAAAATTTTCCATTTCCATTCGATTCTTCACTTTGGTAAGTATAAAAAACGCATCAGCGCCCACGGACCTCCTTTGTGAATCGCCACCGAAAATCAGTCGGTTGCTCATACCGGCGTTTAACCGGAGTCTTCATCAAAGGAGAAAATTGAATCATCATCAGTTCCACGCCATTAATTGCAGCAGGTCACGGTTCTTGGAATCCGCAGCCCCTTCACAACGCCGGGCACTGTTGCAGCCCGCAGGGGGGCGTGTGCCAGCGAAGACCGCAGTTAGAGCGAGGGATAAAGATAGAGAGATGGTTGATCGATTTAGTCGTCGCGTGCGCGAGTATACGCCCGTCCCTCTCGCTCGCTCCGTCTCCCTCTCCCCTCTCGAGTGTCGCAACGCTGCGCGACTGATCTGATTCACCTCGGAATCGGGATTTCCCAGAGAAATCGCATCCCCCCGCATAAAGGTACATGCGCTCAAATCCGCATGGACGTACGCAGACGGGCGAACTGTACCTACACGAATTCGCGGAAATGCAGCAGCCGCGCGCACGGCTGAATCGGTATATACCCGCCCCGACACTAGACCGCGGAGTAAGCTCCCGCGAGCGAGCGGGAGATTCGATGGAAGGTTACATCGGCGGAGGCCGGGTCAACTGCCCCCGCGTAGCGACGCTAACTCCGGCTGCGATCGCTCCTCCTCCCCGTCGCGTGGCTCTTTTCATCTCGAATGCAGGTCTTTCGCTGGAAATTATACCGTTTTGCCAAATTATGGGCGGACGACGCTCCATTGTAGACACGGCTCTTCTTCGGGGCTCCGCAATCACTACGAGATTTCTGTAGCGGTGTCCGATTTTCCGCAATTTTGTAATCCCGAGTGGCTCTTACATGCTTGTTGCACTAATGCTCAGTTTGGAATACTGAAAAATGCACGAAACTTTTAGAATCAACGATATTTTTTCTACAAAACGAAAAGTCGTAAAAGTAGATGGATGTATCGATGAATTTAAATTATAACTATTTTATACCTGTCATTGAAATAGCAGTTGGAATATGAATTTTACAAGATGAATTGGTTTTCCTCTTTTTCTAGAGGACCGGACTTGTCTCTTTCCCTTTCATCGAATATTACCGGCAAGGATAAATCGTTTGTGCGGGTTGAATATGTCCAAGAAAAAAGTGAAGAGCTACAGAGATAAAGGAAATGAGAATCGATTTAACAGTATACTGGACAATATTTTATACCAACATTATTATCAGAATTAATTAGCAACCGTTTAATTTTTTTTCCTAATGAACACAATAAAGATAAAAAATATATAAACGCAGTTTCTGTAAATAACTCATTTATAACAAGTGTATTTTTAGTTTTCCGATCGTTTCGTTGTTAGTTAAACGGTTAGCTAAGTATGCATTAATTATCTAAAAGTAAAAACAGAGCGAGTTTTAATTCATTCGACGCTAACTTCGCCTCCGCACTCCATACATCACAGAGCAAGTAATTCATTACCGCGGTTTGTTTATATTTCATTAAGATCCAACCTATAAGTCTCGGCATTCCCTTGGAAGAAGAAAGCCGATGCGCGTGGCAGATAACGCTGAAACATAAAAAATGACTCGCGCGCGGCTTACTTGAATTAACCGCCGTTGGAGATTGAATAAACGCTGCTTTTTGATAAAGGAATACACGTACTAGAGATAGTGCGAAGAAAATGAGGAAGTAAATATTTTTTCTAACGGTGTAAAGGACCATCAACTAACAGATACATCCTATGAAAAATCGTGAATCTGCTAAAATGCGATTATGACTTAAAAAGAAAAGGATAAAAAGGCGTTGATTGTACCAGAAATTTTTATAAGGAATGAAGGGCAAGATAAAAAGACGGTGACCAACATGCGAGAGGCACAGGAGAGAAAAAGTGGAGGTAGAGGAACCTCGTCAATTTCAGTAGAACATAAAATATGTAGAATGGCAAATAACGTCTTTTTGTAAATTTCCGACGGTATACAAATAATTTAACCGTCTCTGTATTTTCTCTCAAGCGCATTCTGACTGCTCGATATCGCCCTCACCCTCTCCCTCCTTTTTCTACCTTCGCTTCGCCCTGGGGCACGGGAGTAATGCTGCAGTATATACTACCGAGCCATTTTTCGTTTGTACTCGTGGAAATACACGTAAACCTAATAATCTTTGTTGGATGTGCCGCAAATTAAATTCGCAAATTAAATTGGCAGTATAAAATCCCACAGCTGCTGCTCTTAGATTGATTCAAATTTACTTATCTCTAGTACTACTTCTCTCCCTTAGACCCAATTATCTAATCTGCTTAATATTCTTAATGTAATTGCTCTTTTAATGGTCGCTTATAACGCTGAAAGTTGCGTCCTAAATTTTAAAGTACTTTTTGAAGCTGCGTTACTTACTTACGACTCATTATGAGGACTGAATCTAAAATTTGTTGCAAAAAGCACGTAAGCAGGTTCTGCTAATCATAATGTTACATTCTTCCCACTCTGCGATACGTCATCTCTTTCTACTAGCAAATAAGATAATAAAAAAGATTTATACAGTAAGAAAGTTTAACTTGAAACTTCTAAAAATAAGATAACTATTTCTACAATTTTATAAAATAAATATAAATCTAAAATTGACTCGAATTGCTGATAAATACAATAAGTCACACAATACTTTTATGGTTTATTATTCGGCCTTCCTTTCCTCCTATATAGAAGAATAAGGTGATTATGTTAAACGGCCTTACAAAGCCTAATGACCTCGAAGTTTCAGATTATTGTTTTATTTAGTTTTGCTCTTATGTATAGCGCGTATCACTTTTCCCATCCCAAAGTGTTTTACGATGACGTTTATGGCGCGAAAAATTCGATGGGCTTTAATAACACTCTGGACCTGAATTCACACGTACGTAGATGGATCCTCTGGGTCAAGGGAACTACATTCGCGCGGGAAACTTATTTTGGACGAGGATTTATCGGTTGGAAAGGACATTGTTGATCGTACGCGAAGGAGAAGTTCGTGCGCGGACACTGGAGGCTGCGTGAGCTGCACGCGCTCCCACCCTGATTTATCGCGGATGAAAATGCGATCGAGTGTTATAAATCGTAAGGTTTTTGTCCGATCATTTAGATGATATAGGGTAAAGTGGGGGGACACTTTTCGATGCTTTTTCGTAGGAGCCCCGTGGAGGAGCGGAGGCCGAAGACGCACTTCGAATTTCCCGATGCTGCGGTCCGATCGGACCGCGATATCCTGATTAATTCCATTATTTTCGAGAGCAGGGGCACGAAATATTTGTTTTTTCGCCTTCGAATGTCTCCGCGGTGAAATTAATTTTTCTATTTTTTTTGTCGCTGCTAGACACAGTCTTGATTTCAAACGAATCTTTATGCAGCCCATAAAATCGAAGTCACTCAATCACCTACCGAAATATAGCGGCAATATTAATTTTGTACCAAAATTTCCCGGCTTACATCAATTTCTTTCATCCTTCCGTGCAGCCGCGCTATCCGAAGACTTTCGCCTTGGACCCGGGTTACAAGGGGGCCGCCGTGCCGCGAAGAAAATGAAGGGGTTGAAAGAGAAAATCAACGCTCGGGCTTTTTATCTCGGTGGCGTGCGCAACGCTTGATAAGTCGTTGATGAATGACGCCGCGAGCAACAACGACGACGGCGTCGTCGCCGGGCCGTAGGACGACTACTGTAGCACTATATCCAGCGGCGGGCTCTGATAAAACGCGACCATTATCTGCCGGGCGCCGGGGGAGCGAGGGAGAGAGGGAGGCGAGCGAAATTCCTCCCCTCGCGTCTGACCTCATGGCATCCTTAAGCCTCTGTGCACTCGAAAAATGAAAGTCCTTAAAGGGAGCGCGTTCTCGCGAGCCGCAATCTTCCGCTCCTTTTGTGCGGAGGCGGGAGTCTGCTCGCGGAACCATTATTTTAAGTACCCGATGTATTATACGTCACGCCGTTATTTACCTTTGGCGCGCGCGCGCGCGAGCACCGCTTCTTATCTTGTATCAAGAGCAATTCGTAGGGTGTCGCCCCTTTACACCGACTTGAGAAAGTAGTCTGGAAATTGCTGCCGTCATCAAAACTTTCGAAACAATTAGCGATTTGATTAATTGCCGTATCTTACTTATTCCTCGGTAAATAACAAATGATTTGTAACTTTGCAAAGGTTATTGTACACATTTTTTCTGCATAATCACCAATATATAAAATGTATTATTTACTTTTCACTGTTTTCCTATCAGTTTTGCGTTAGAACAACAACCAGTAGTAGATTTACTATTCTACGTTCTCTGGAAAAAAATCGACGATATATCGTAGGGTAGGAGCATTCCGCGCCAGAGACAAAGGACGGAAGCCAGCAGCGAGTAAAAAAAAGGCGTGGTAATACTACTTCCTGTCGCGGCAAGTACGCGTTGGGCTCGAATGTTCTGAATTAATGATGAGTCGGTGGCAAAAGCTCAGGCCTAGGAGAATAAAAGTGCACTTTAGCGCTCCGACTGTTACGCCGCGCTGCGTTTGTGGGTTACGCGAAGCCGAAGCTCTCGACGGGAGGGGGTGGGGGCGGGGGGGACGGAATAAAAAAGGAACAACCACTAAGCGCGCAAGCTCCCGAGTCGGAATGCCGGGGTGCAACCACTTGTCAAACGGCGGCTTTGAGAACACGCAGACACTATATATATTCGCCATCCCCCATGCGTCCCGCATGTACATCCGAAAATTCCTCGTATGCCAACGCCGGCGCGGGCCTCTCCGGTGTAATGCTTTATGTATAGGAAGCCTACCCTCTTACCTCGGCTCGAGTTCCTCTTCAAATCTCATTCCCAGTCGTTCCTTATTCTACTTACTTTCCTGCTTTCTGTTTCGGTAATTCCGATTATCCCAGTATCTTCGGGCACACGCGCATGATTAATGTAACAGGATAAATATTCTTGCTTATCTTAAACTTGAGGGTTTTATTCTGATTGTGTTTCATATTCGTGCACTGCGAATTTTCAATCGTTTGTTCTACCTAAATTTTAAGGACATTTCAGAGTACTTCGTCAAGACAATCGAGAGAACAAATTTACTCTGAGTAGATTAAGGTCTATAATAAAAATTCTCGATTAAAATTCAAAAATTTTAAAAAGTTTTATCATTTCTTACTTTTATTTTTGATACTTTTAAAATGACTAGTGTGCACAACACTTGCCGAGGCGATGAATTATTAAGCCTCCCACCGCTGCTCCTGGATGTAATGTCTCAACGTTGAATGCGATCACTTCTGCCTGGACTGACACAGCGCTTTAAAAAAAAAAAGCGAGGAAAAAATTCCCGGCAGAAATAATTCAAGCGACGGATTAGTCGCGTATCTCAGCTGATCCGATTACTCGCATAATTCCGTGCCTGCCCGTTGATTTAACTTTGCATGCGCACTAGTTTTCAGCAGGCTAGACCGGGAGATTTTGATCAAGGACCTTGTCAGATTGCATCTCCAAACACGGCTCCTTGTTTTGTCACCAGTTTACATTTGACAAATGCGATCCAGCGTACTCGATTTGCGCAGGGCTTAATTGTTGGCTGAACGTTAAATGTAGTATATATTATGTTGCGTTTGCACTGACGGAAAAGGTATATAAATCAAGTTTTTTTGAAGTGCTAATTAAACTCAGAAAAGATACTTTATTCCGTGTAACATTGTAAGGGACATTTTAATTTTAATTCTAGTTTTTATTTACGCTTTAAATATCAGCGGAGATGTATGTACACGTGAAATTAATTAGTCATCTCTGCTTCCGAACATTTCGTCATTATCTTAATAAATGTCACTAAGGGCACAGAGATAATTATTTAACAGTATTAAAATAGACAGCAACTTGAAATACTTGCACCTAAATAAAAATCAGGTTTATGCTCATTAACTATAAGTAGGCCATTATTTTAAAAATTCATTGATCAGTTTCTGCAAATGTGTTGATTCTTATTGACTTAACAAGGGCATCAAGAAATTGCAGCACACGATCAATTGCCTACTCTGATAATGTGGACTTAACTCAACCAATCAAGCTTTATAGTAAGTCTAAATTTTTTTTAAAAGGTGTGATTTCTCGATTTTCCAGATTATGAATATAATGTTACAGGTCTTCTACGCGTGAGTAAAAAAATTGTCAACTCAGGATTTAATCATCCCGTTAAGTTTGGGAGAAACTATAATCCTCGCTACGCGAGGCCCAAAACCTTTGCTCTTCAAAGAGGTAGCGGCGAGTGTACTCAGGAATTAAAATTTCCTGACGTTACATCAATTGAATCTATTCCGAAAATCTCTATCATTTATACTAGACAAGCTTTTTGGATAATTAAATTAATTAAAAATTTTAATATTTCCAAGAAAGAAAATTTTTCTTTTTTTTTTTTAAATACTGAAAATACGAATATATTACTTTAAAAACGAGGTCATATTTACAGTAACGAAAGAAAATAATGTGCCTGCGCGCAGATTAAATTTACATTGTGAAGAATTTGATAAAAGATCCGTTATTAAAAAGCGCAGGCAATATTCGACACAATAAAAGGAAGCAAGTAAAAGGAGGAATCTCTATTTTGAGTGTCGCATCGTCGGTTTTAGATAAAGCTGGATCAAGATAGAAAGGCGAGGCGAGCCGGGCGCGTGTGCGTGGAAGCAGCGAGAAGGGAAAAGGCGAAGAAAAAGCGCGCGGTAAACATCGAAGGGCGAGGAGAAAACGAAAAATGTCACGGGCGAGGCGTCGTCTGCGCTCGTCTCAAGGCCCGGCGGAATGGGAGGCGTCAGCGTGTACGAAGATAACACACGAGGATTGCCATACCCCATCTCTATCTACGTCTCCGACTCTCTCTCCTCTCGCTTCCTCCACGGTTGACCTACTTGTCGACGGTTATCACTCCGCTCCGGGAGATTTAGGAAAAAAAAAGGATGAAGACAACGACGCCGAGCGCTCTTTTTCGCCGGGGCGAGTATCGTCCCTTCCTCGGCGGCCGCCAGCCCGCAAGGACATTAAAGTGATTGAGTATGCTGATGAACGAGCCTATAAATACGTGTGGCCGCCCGCTCGATCGCCGCTGCGGCCGAAGAAAATGGCCGGGCTTCGCTAGTGTATTATAGGGAGCGGAAAGAGTCGATGGGAGCTTTGCAAGGATCAAGCTGCTACGGCGGGATTGATTGATAAATTTGCACTAGATTGTTTCTCAGGGCGGGAAAACTTATCTACCACTACCCCCTGCATACCTTTTTTTAGAGATCACTCTTTCCCCCCTTTTTTAATGAACCCTTTATGGGTAGGATAGCAGGGGTGAATCTAAAATTCATTATTTCTATCGGAAAAGCTGCATTGATCAATGTTGCTCAGCGCTATAATCTTAGCGATTAAGGGAATTTTTCCAGGAAAATGAAAAATTGATCAGCTTTTGTCTTTAACGCTTAAATGTGTAGTCACGGAACCTGTCCGTCGGATCCAATTTTTCAAATTTTTTTCCTGAATAAATTGATCCATTTATTGTAAACCCTATTTAAAAACTACCTCTGCCTCTATTTTTCCTTAAAACAAAAAATTAAAAATTTCAAATATAATCTACTTTACTGGAAATGTCCTCAACATATTTGTCATCTTAGAGTCAGCCAGGATTTTACAGAGTGTACTCAACATATTTTCTTGCAGAACACAGCAAGCCGTAAAACAACTGTCGCAGGATTTGCACCAGCCATTATTCCGAAGAAAATAAAGAAATCGAGCGCAAAATTAGGCCTATACAGTTGGTCCCGGGTGGAATTAAAGAACCGACTGTTTAACCGGCACCTCTGTAACTGCGGCATCGATTCGTCGCCGCGGCGGCCAGTAGTTTAGAGAAAGGCTGCGCACGCGTTCGTAAGCCCCGCGCGCGCGAACGGCAAGAAGAACTGGAGCGGAACTGGCAAACGATAATGCCAGCGGAAGAGAGATAGGCGGGGAGGTCGAGAGGAACGCAAACCTATTCAGCTACATAATCGTCTCCCATCCGCATTGCAGCGCCAGTCCCTCTTTCGCCCCGGCCCGCGAGGACCCGCTCGGCTAACTAGCGATAGTTAGAGGGCGGACCGGCACAGCGGCCCAGGATGCATACCCGATCGGAAGGGAAAAAGATAATTGCAGCGCGCGTACACGACGGATTGAACGTGTGACGCACTGCCGGTCCAACGCCCCGCGGAAATTGACGGATGTTACCGGGCAAACGTCGGTCGGTTTGAGAATCCACAATATTTTCGGACGATTCGCTCGCTGTACCGCGCGTAACTTATTGGACGCCGAGGGGCGCGGAGGGAGGGGCGCAGATTCGGAGAAACGTCAGGGCGCATAAAGGGAAGGAGAAAGAGGCGTGCACCAAGCTCGCCGGGCAGGGTCCTGTTGTTTCGCAACCGGGCGCCGCGTTCACGGCGATTACGCTATCCGGCAATTAGCGTGTGTTTTCTGCGATGCGGTCGCTTTGAAGCGTGTTAATTAATTAGAGGCGGTCGGGTCCGCGCGGAATTGGAGGCTCCTCCGTGCGGCTCGCGGGCCGCCGGTGCCCCTATGTGCGCGCGCGCGGCCATCGATCCCCCGCCGGCGGCGATCGGCAAAAGCACAGGGCGAAAACACGAGCAAGACTTTGACGTTCGAGTGCAGCGGGCGGACTGTCGCTCCGATATTCCGCGGCCGATATTTTCGTCGCGCCCGATGCGCCCGTAACTGCTGACCCGCGTCCTCCGCGCGAGCTCTTCTCGAGGGGCTGCTCGTTTGAATTGGCCGAATCTTGTTTTTTATCGGCGAGTGCGACGGACGTGGCGCGACGTCCCTCTTCGCTGTCCGCCTCGAAAATACGGGGCAACACCGGCGTGGCTGAAATTCGCGCGCGCGCGTTTTATTCCTTCGATGCGCGTTACAGGATTTATCAGTTGCGGATTGAAAATTTCGGGGAAATGTTTTGGTATTTGAAATAATGGAATGAAAAAAATTTACATTTCTGGAATGGAGCAAAATTTGCTTTATTTCTTTTATGCAAATAGCGTGATAGCATGATTTATCGGATACGTGCGGATCGAAAATTACGCGGTAACGTTTTTATGTTTTAAATAATTGAATGAAAAAATTTGCAGAACAGAATTTGCGGTATTACGATAAAACTTCACAAAGGGATTCGTGATTTTTTCATTTCGTTATACTTTTTTGAAAAATGAAAGCACGAAATATGATTGCATTCGTATTATATTATATACCTGTACCACCTTTTGTTCTCTTGCATTTACGATTCTCCCTAACGAATAGATTCTGTGACATAACTCGCTCGTTTATGGCAAAGGCTTTAGACCATAAGTGGCAATATTGAGGGTAGAATAGTGTCCGAATCTTCCAGAGACTTTAACAAGAGAATAAAAGTAAAAAAAAGTACGTAACTTGAGCTGAAGCTACATGTACTTAATTGGAACGTCAGCGAGAAAAACGGATAAATATCCAATTTAAAATATTTTTGAAGTGAAAAGGATTTTCGGAAAGACTGAAAATAGTACTTAAACTGATAAGGTGCTAAGATGAAATATTTTTTGTGTCAGAATAATGAAACTATTTAGCGGAATGGCTGACTCGGAGTTTCAAAGACTTGCAATTGGACTCCTTGATTTATCAGATACTCGAGGAATCTCGAGGCCGACGGTGCAGGCGCCGTCGGCACGAACTTTCGGACTTCCCGCGAGCGGATCAAGAAGGCTCACTTCTCTTACAAGCCTCAACTTCCCACTTCTCTTTATCAAAGTAACCGCGCGGCTCCAGTTGGACTCATCCACACTCGGGGAAACTGAAAAATCGCGATATCGCGATCGGCCTTTTGCTCGAAACTCGTCGAGTAATTAGCCCGAAAACGAAGGTTAGAGGAGAAAAAAAAGGTCGAGGAACAGAAGCGACGGGGACAGAAAGTAAAGTCGGGGCGCAGCAGCGCGGAACGGGCACGTCCTAGCAGTCCAAGGCTTCCGGTCCCTGCGGTCCCCGCCTCGATTCGGCAATCCATTCGTGCCGGAGACATTCACGAGCCGTATATATAGCGTCCTCCGCGCGGAAAAACCGGCTCCGCTGCACGTACGCGTGTTTACGCGCGTCGAGCGCGGTTACGACCCTCGTGCACCGCCCGGCGCACCACTTCCTCCCCGGCACCTTTTATTTCAACCTGTCCCCCGCATTTTCCTCTCCTCGAACCGCTAAACTTTTTGCCGCCGTCCTTTTATTATTTTACGGCCGCTCGGCTGCCAAACTCTGAATATTTTTCGCGGAGAAAAGGGAAAGGATCGGGGGCGCCTGAAAAGGGGGTTAAAGGAGCTGTCGTCGACACCGGTTCGGAAAAAAGGGGAAGGGTTTTCCACGAGTGCGCGGCGCAGAAGTGACCAATTGAAAGCTGACTGCAGCCTCCTCTCCCTTATATTTGGACAGACTCGAGAGCGTTCGTGCGCTCGTTTCACGCGCCACCAACTCCTTCCGCCTCTCCTCCTCTTCTTATTTTACTCGCAGCGTCCTCTTTATGGCGCGGCGCTCCGGGCGACGCAAAAAAAAGGACAAAATGGGCGCGGAATGGGGCGAGGCGTAATTAAGTTGAACTTGTCGGTAAAGAGACTCCTCTTTTGAGGATGACAAACGAATTGACGATTTTTTTTTCTTGAAACTTCTTGCGCTGGGAATCGATGTAACCACTTTATTATCTTCTGTCTGTAGAAATTGAAATACGTGTTTCACTTTGCTGACAAAGTGTTTCTGATGAAAAAACAGATTAATTTTTGACATTGAGGAAGTATTAATTATTTAAAACGCAAGCATAATTAAAACGATTAAATGTTAATTAAAAACTTGAAAAGTTTCGTTATTATAGTCGTTCATCAACGATAAAGCGCCTATAATAATATTATTTTATAATTTTGAGCGAAAAGTAGTTAAATAAACTTTTGAATATTAATTAAAAAATAGTTTAAAGTCAACGTATTTTCAAAAGCCAAGTATTACTGAATTAATTAATTATTATTTTAGTAAATTATTATTATAATACCATTTTCTAAAACTTTGTTGAAAAAAAAATTCTGAACAGTAAGCAATTTTTAAATAAAAATTATCGCAGGAATTCCAGTCAATGATTACGATATTTTTCAATAAAATGAGCGCTGTGTTTTTCACGTGAAAATAATTACTAGCCGAGAAAACGAGGAAGCTGGAAGACATTATTTGTCGCAAACAATACAAGTTGCTCGGGAGGAGCCGGAGGAAGATAGACGGAGGGGGGACAAAGAAAACGAGTGCCGACGCGGCGGAACTGTGCTTCTTGCATTTCTGTTCGAAAGGCTTCTTTCTTGGAGAGGTTCAGGTAGCGCAGGTGCACGATCAGCAAAAGAAAGAGCAAGAGAGCCCCCGGGTTAGGCGGAGGAGGTAAATTCGACTACGGCGCCGCGCTCCTTCCCCGGGATGGGTGCGATCGTGTATGCGAGCGGAGCCGCTACTCGCTTCGTTATCTCGCTCAAGGCGAAACTGGATGACGTCGAGGGACCGGATCTCCCCCATGTACCTCAAGCTGATGAATAACGTTGTTTTAGATTTTTTTTTACTTCGGCTTGTTATATTGTTTATCGCGTGTATTACCGAAGTTTAATTATATAACGTTAAGAAGTTTGCTAATAAAAATAATGGGAAATATTTTCGACCTCGATTATTTTTTAAGATATTTTTTTAAGCGCCGTCGTGAATAATGTAGTTCAATTTAATTTTAAGTTGAACTGTTTAAGCCAATTTTTATGAAAATGTATTTACCGTAAATTTTGGAATTTATCAGTTAATTTTATATTCTATGTTTTGAAATAAGTTTACAGTAAATCCTTTTTTGAATATCCACTATGGGATGCTTTCAGAATACATTTACGTGAAATAATGTAGAGACTCGATTTGTTTTTTCTTTTTTTTTTCATTTCTTTTTTGTGAATGAACCTTTTTCATTCATCTCTTTGTGTATTTTATAACTTACTTCTTGTTTTCTTTTCTCATTCTTTTCTTCGCCAATTCTTCCCTCTCCTGATCTTGTACTTTATATGTTACGTTTTGTAGCGTACCTTATTTTCTCCACTGTTTGTATGCGGTTGCTTTCTTTATCGGCTAAATATTTTAGCGGTTTATCTAATTTTAATACCTTAGGAAAATGTTTACCGTCTATGAAAAGGAATATCAAGCATATCTTATATTTTTTAGTAAAAATAAAAAATACAATTCATTAATTAATCTCTTAATTTTCAATTTCGTAATTAAAAATTTCATGATTTTTTTCTGTTTCAGGTTAGTATCCGCAATTCTAAGTGTGCCTTCCAAATCGACCTCCTAACGTAAGTCCTGACGTATATAAGTTCCAGCACATTAATCAATTTATTGAGCAATTAGCCAGCTAATAAAATCGAGATTCCTCCATTGTTAAAATAAAGTAGAATTAATTTAGCGTTGGTGAAAAAAAAACAAGACAAAGCGGCGCAGCAGCCGCTCTGAAAAGAACGTCTCGCCCCCCTCGCCCCGCAAACTGATTCACGCTGTAGGCCCTCGAAGTCGTATCGTTCGCCAAATGCTCGTAATTCGCCGGGGACATAAATAAACATCTCTCGAGCCCCCCCGGAGTTGGTCTGCGCGCGATAACAATCGAGAGTGGCGAGTGCGCGACGCGTCATTGTCGGCGTGACAACGCCGGCCCCGAACTCCTCGAGTGCCCTACAGCGAGGGCCTCGCCAAAGTTCCGATCTCTTTCCCTTCCGTTCGGCAGGGCCGAGTGTGCCTGATCATCTAACAGCCGGCGTAAACACGCGCACCAGCGCAACGTCCGCGCAATCGCAAGCGACACACGCACACATTAGCGTAAGCGAATATAATTACGTTTGCAGTGTGCTTACTTTGAAGTGCGTTTTTTTCGCTTTCTAACTCTAGTTCGTGCGCGTTCGAGTATCAAATGAGATGCACAAGTAGATCGCTTAATTTTATGTGAAAGTCATAGCTAATAGATTTATGGTTACCACTTAAAATTGTAGTGTCGCCGTTTATAGTTCAATCGGTCAAGTTGATTCAAAAGCGATCTGACATTGCGATACACAAAGTGATCGTTTAATTTATAAAAAAATCTTACCTAATAGGATTCTGATTAGAACAAAATGACAGCGGATTGTAGAGAATACAAAAAATCAATCAATTAATTATTAATTGCGACTGTAATATTGATACCATTTCGAACGCCCTTTAGTTCACGCGTCAATTCGAGTTCGAGAGGCAATTCGAAAAGCGATCAATTTCTCGATAACTCATTTCATGTAAGGAAGTATAAGGGATTAGCTGATATTCATTATACGAGCAAACTCACACATTCACACACGCGCACGTGCGCAGTCTTCGATACCCACACCTGTGCGTACACACGCGCATACAGGACGCAACGCAGGCACTGCACGTGTTTTCTTTCAATAATTTAACGAGGCACGCAGAAGCAATTTTCATTCGCATTGTTATCGACGCAAAGGTAAAGAAGCATAATAATTGCATGCAGTCGCGCGACAAAGGGCGCGCAGGAGGTGCGAGCTCGCGCGGAAATCTCGCGCTCTTTGACTCGGCCCCGTTAAAGGAGTCGCCGTGCGGCCCCCGGCTGGCACTCGTCCTAATGAAGCCCTCGTCATTCGATTTTAAGAGGGAAGCCATTAAAAGTATCGCCGCGATCGGATGCGAGCGCCGGCGGCGTTCGGCGCTTGCGCGCGCGCGGCTCGCCATCTGCTCCGGAACTAAACAAGAATGGACGTAAGAGGCTTCGGGCTCTCCCGCG
Organism: Eurytoma adleriae; assembly: GCA_900480045.1. Classification (NCBI taxonomy): domain Eukaryota; kingdom Metazoa; phylum Arthropoda; class Insecta; order Hymenoptera; family Eurytomidae; genus Eurytoma; species Eurytoma adleriae. The sequence continues at coordinate 182,772 of UXGC01000182.1, read as the reverse complement.
CGGCAGCGCAAACAGTGTCAGCAGGCCGCGCGCGTATCGCCGTTTATGCAACGAGCCCCGCGCTGTATAAGCCCGGGCGCGTACCTACGGCTGCGCGGCGCGCACCTCTCCATATACCTACGCACCGGCTGCTTTTAAGGCGATGGCCGATTTCCGCGCGAGCCGGCCCGGTCATTCCCGGCTCGAATGAGCCCGATTGCTTCTGCACCGCCTGGCCCGGCTTTTATCCGGCGTCGCTTTAATGCCGCGCGGACGCTTCGACCGCTCGTGCTTCGCTTTTATTCGGAAACTTTTTTTCATGGTGGATGTCTTCTTGTTTAAATTTTCTTAAAATTTTCCTTATAAGCGCTGATTTTGATCCGGAGTGTGCCTAAGCAGAGGCAGATATTAAGTTTTCAAACTTCAAACTTTCTGTTCTTATATAGTAGGTATATAATTCCTACTCTGATTCTTTGTTAGTAGTAAGTTTATTAAATATCGCTAAGAATTTTTATGAAGTTCTTTTGAAAAACTAATATAAAATGCAAAGTAGTAAAATAAATGTGAAAAAAATTCAAAGGATCTTCCAATATTTTCTTTTTAAAGTTATTATAAGTTTATCATATCGGGCACGTATATCGAGGTCAATGATAATTTGGTAGAAACGGGCAGAAAGTTTATAATAACTTAATTAAAACTACACGAAAAATTATAATATATCCGAAAAATCGAACAAAAACTTAAAAAAATAAAAATTTATGTTCTTTTCGATCTCTATCTGTCTGACTCAATGGACTTTTTTTCTTTTCCAAGTTCTAATTTTTATTCTACATTATTTTATACTTTATGAACTTCTATAATATATTTGTCACTTATTTTAAAAGATTCAATGCAGCACTACGCCCAGCGAATTGCTGTAAAATTTTGAGGCGTTAAGTCCTGAACGAAACGTACCGCATTTTTCTGACGGCTTATAGAAATTTAAGTACCCCGCAAATAATCGAGCAAACAAGATGTACTTTTGCGTTCGCGCGTCAAGCTCGTTATGGATTGATTGATCTTCTTAAAATATTGATCGAAGCCGAGTGCACGCACGGGAGAAGTGAGTGAATAATTCGAGGGTACACGTCGGGCGCGCAAATGTTGACGATACACCGGAAGAGAGTTGCAGAATCAATTCGTCGGCGGGGCCGCGGCCATAAAATATATACAACCGGTGAACGGCCGCCCTAGGTGGGTCCTAATGCAAACGAGCTGACGAATAACAATAATGATAATGATGACAATAACGACGAGGCGGGGTGGGAGCTCGCGGAATTCGAACGACGAGCCATCGAAAACTCTTGCATCATTAAACGCCGCATTCAATCGTATATATCGGGGCCAACGACATGCAGTCGAAAATGTTATCCGCACTCTCGCGCGCGATCGATCCCGTCAAAATTTCCGTCATCCACACCGTACACAAAATAATTTCCGCCGCGAAACTATATACGGAATTAGCGGTTTTTGGAAATACGCGGATCGATTGCGTTTGCGATGCGCGTTTATTTTATTTTTCGTATTTGATGGTCGAGCTGTCTATAGAGATTTGCAGAGATATAGATATCTATACAGGTTTGAAAGGAAAATTCTATAAAGTGTTTAGTTGCTTTAGAAGGAATCATTTTTTACTTCGATATAAATAATAAGCCGAAAAGTTAAAAGTGAACTTTCTTAGAATCCGAAGAAAATCAGTTTCGCCCGAGCGAGTGGGCGTTAAATTGTAATCTATACTTTTAAAATGGAAGCTACCTTATTTAGGTAAAATATGAAATATCTCTAAGAAGCTTTTAAAAGTTTTCATCGTCTTAAGAGCAAGAAATGGAATCAGGTACATTATTAAAGGACGATAGTTGTTACCATCCTTTTTTATCAGTTGAGTTTCCTGTGCAAACTCTTTTCCGTCGTATCTAAATCTCAAATCGTTCGAAACAGAAAAATAATTGTCGTGAATTAAAGTAATTTAATAAATCCGTTCGCTTTTTTATAATTCGACGTTTTAATTGTGAAGCTTATTAAAACTATATCTTAATATAAGCTGTTCCCCTTAAATTCAAGATCAGAGGGCAACACGAATATCAAATTTTCCGATAAAACGGCGTATAAAAGGCAAATCGAGGTAATCGCAACGAAATCGCGAAATGTCCTCGTTAAAAAAAGCGCATTAGCCGGCGTATAATAAATGCATAATTATATACCTTTCAGAAGCAGCGATCGTGAAAATCATGAAATCTAGTTGCGGGCTTGCGGCACACATGAGCAGTTTGCGTGATTGGCCTGGCCTTATTGACTCTAATTATTTGCTAAATGGGGAATACTGAACTGGGCCATTTACAACTTTATTATTATCGCGGGCATATTTCAATTTTTATGCTTTTTAATTTGCGCGAAATTAATGGCTCGAGTTAGCCGCTCCGCCGGTCGTTTTTACCCCCGCTCGAATCTATTCCCCTCGGAATTTTTTCTTTTCGGAAATTACATCGAGAGTCGTCATGAAATTATAAAGGATTTCACCGGGTTTATTTCATCTTGTACGCGAGCGCGATGGGCAATCAATAGTTTTTCCATTCGGCGAGGAAGTCGTACCGCCGTCGAGCGGAAATAATAATTTAAAAAAGATAACGACCTACACCGCGCGCGGGACAAGTATTCAATTTCAAGTTCTTTACCTTAAAATCCAAAAACCATAACTTTAAGTGCCTTATCCGCTTGCGGATCCCGTCCAACTTCCTTATCCCAACTCCTTTCGTCCTAGCATGAAATATATGCGCTTCCAGCTCGCGATAAGGGCCACAAAAGCTCCGGGAAACCAATCACTCTCGAGTTAAACGGAGCAATCTTAGCTTGCACAAAGTTCTCGTAATAATCGGAAACTCTCTTTGCTCTTCCATTTTCCTCTCCCTTTTTTCTCATCCGTATCCCCTCGAAACTTCTCCAAAGAAGTATAAAAAAAGGAAAGGAGCTCGAAATTTCAAATCTGCCACTGTGCCCCGTGAATTTTCACGGCGCGCTAATTTCCGATCGACTCGCGATAGCTCACTGCATCGGATATTTAATTCGACCAACGGGCCATAATTTTCTCGTCGTTACGTGTGCATAAATCATAAGGAGGCAAACATCGAGAAGTACGCCGAAATTTCCGTGGATACATATACGCCGTGCATCGCATAAAATATGCGCCGAGTCGGCGATATTCAGGGCCCGGGCGCGCGCGAGCCCGCGTGAATAGAATTAGTGAATAAGGCGGGTGATTGGATAAGGATGAAGACGGCACCGCCGGTAAAGTTCGCCCCCGGGGCGAAAACGAGTTGGTCGAAAGTCCTCGGAGCGTCGAGCCTCTCTCCCTATCTATCGCTCCCCCAACCCCCTTACGGGAGGAAAATGAGCCACCGCGGAATATCGATTCCCCTCGTTGGACAGACCGCCGGCAAATATTGGACGGTGGGCCGTGTGGGTGCATGAGCCCGTGCGCCTGTGCTCGCGCACTTGCGGCTCACCATTTTCCAAATCTGCGCGGAACGACGCTCCGCTAATGCAGAGTGGCCCGCCCTGGCCGTCGACGCTCGATGAATTGGCCGACGAGGGGAGGGCGGCCTACGAGCCGCGGATGGCCTACGTAAACAAGCGAACTTTCGGATCGAGTGCCCTGCTGAGAGGTTAATTGTTATATTATGTGTGCCCAGGGCATTTCAACGATCCAATGCCTTTTCTTTACCGGCTGCGCGTGCAAAGGATTTTTGTTTATTATACCAATGTGCATTGATTTATTTCATCTGTTTCGGGCGGCGCCGATGTGAATTTCATAAAAGATGGATACGCGGGCACAGTGGATATCATAAATAGGAAAGTAAATGAAAAGAATGAAGGGAAAATCGATAACTTTCATAATATTGCGGGGTCCACTGGACCCCCGGTGATCAATAAGGGATAACTTCAAAGTTACGTATACATTAAATCCATTCGCTGAGAAAATTTGTAGGATTTAAAAAAAACAAGTCATCAAATATTTTAAATAGCAATTACAGTTTTTTTAACTGCCCAAGTCTTTCACGTATCTCACGCTTATGCTATTCGTCCTTTTCATTGAATAATAAATTAATTGTTGAACATCTATTATTACAGAAAATTTTGTCATGTTACCTGAAGACAGACTTCTAATCACGTGATCACATCAAAGGTAATCAAATCAAGAATAGACGGAATAGACAGTTTCACTTTTCGGGTAATTTATTTGCGAGGAGATTATTTAGGTCTTCTCGCGTGTTGAAAGAAAAAGCAATTATTGATTCAATTAACTTGGATCATTCGCAAAATACACATCAGACTCACGCAGTTTTTTACGCACATCACCCACTGCGGGAAACAAAATTGCGCTTGTCTACTTTTTTTTACGTTAGTCTCGGTAAATACTCGAGCAAATTAAGCGAAAAAAAGGGAGTCCCAATAAGAAGGGACGACGGCTAAAATCAATAGGTGGAAAAGGCCAGATAAACGAAAGATATATGAGGGCGTCTAAGCGTGGAAAGGCCGCGGTCGCGATATACCCAATTCCTTAATTAATTCAGTTGACGTTTTGCCGATGCTCGGGTAATTAATGCAATTTTCGCGGACTTGCCCCTCAACTCCTGCGCGCGCCGCTCGCGAGATTCAAATGCAAAATTAACCAGCTCAACGCTTCGCGCCGGATCTATATATACACTCGGGGGGCGCCCGGCGGGGCTGCAGGAAGAAGCGGGGGGCGGGGGACTAGACGCCGGCTGGATCCATAACCGGAGCTTGATTATATATAACGTCTGTTGTGTTTTTGCCCTTCAACCGCTGCCCCACGCTGACAGGTGAATTAAAGAAAAGCCCGGGCACGCGAGTTCCGTGTCGCTCGTCTATTCCTACGCGCATTCCCCGTTACTACCTGCCACCTGGTCCTTCAGAAACCGAAAAATTTTTTTGGGCGTCGAGATTCTCTTCGTCCCTGTACTTTACGTGCGATGTAATTTGTATCCAATTAAGTGGACGTTAAAGTTTAAATATTCGAAAAAAAACTTTATGTGTTTACCGCTTTGAAAGTTGAGAATTTTCCGTCAGCTTTAAAAAAAAATGATTTTAAAGTGCTCTCCGCTCGTCAAAAAAAAAATCAAGCTTTCCAGCGGGATCGCATTACTCCCCTTCGGCGCAACGAGCCTCTTGAATATTTGACAGCTGCAAAATTTTTAGTCAGTTTTAACTCGGCCCGGCGTATCGGCCTCACCCGCAGACACCATAAATCTAACGTGGAAAACGCGAGTTGATTAAATTACGCCGATTGACGATTGAAGAGGCACGCGAGCGCATTTTTTTCGAACGCGATTTGGACGCGCGCGCGACAGAAGGGGTGGAAAAAAATAGAGATGATTTAGCCGACGCGGCGCAGTTTGGATTGGCGCCGACGCCATTGGCTCCAGGTGTAATTCAATGGTGCTCCAAAATAATTGACACTCATAATTCGATAACGCACTACATAGCCAGATTGGCCTGCGTTTCGCGCGGAGCGCCTGCTATTTTTTTTTTCAACGTTTGTGGCTCTTGTTGAATAAACAAACATTTAACGCACTTTGCCGAAAATAAAGTTAAAAATGCTACCGCCCGCGTCGTCAATAATTATAGGAGTATTAACTTTCAATGGAGAAGAAAAAGTATTTTTATTCGGCGCTCAAACGAAATTAATTATGATCCCGGCTCTTTTAAAACAACAATTGTAAAACGGGATTTAGCGCGAATTGTTATTTCAAATAACGGAATAACGGATTAATAATTAATATTTAACCCGGTCGAAATGGGGCGATAAATTTTTCATTGGCGCTTCAGCGGTGCATTGCCGAAAATTAGTTTTCTAGGTCAAAGGATTCATTGTAAAATTATTAGCCAGGGCGCTAAATGTATTATAAATATAATGCGACGCACGCAAGCGCACACCGTAATTAACCAGTATAATCTCATGTAAATACATTTTGAAATTAACGAAGTGTAAGACTGGCTGCTATGTGTAAAGACCTAAATTGTCGAAAATTATTCCACCGAACTCAAAAGCCGCTATTACGATAATTTTAGATGGAAGCACCTTCTTAGAGAATTAGACGACGGCGGGCGAATCGAAATTCTAGCAGCAGCTTCAAGGATTATATCGGATTTGTTAATTATTCCATTAATGAGATTTTTTTCATTTTACTTTTACGGAGCTTAACGAGTAAAACAGAAAGATAATTAAGCATTTCATCAGAAAGTAATAATAAAAAAATTTTATCAAATTTTATTGAGCTACTACTCTTATACATACTATTATATCATTGCCTTTAAGATTTTATCAGTTCGTCGTTAAAATAAATTGAAATAATTCAAAGATCGCTAACGCGATGTCAGCAGCCGAAAAAGAAAATATCGAAGTAGTTTATCAATTTCGTAAAGACTCTAATCTCTCTGCACTCGCAATTTTCTCCAAGTGCACGTCCTCGTTAACGGATCGTTTTCTCCTATTTCCACTCTCCTCCGCTCGAAATGACGAATCCGCCTCCTCGCAGCCAAAACAACTCTCGCGACGCTCCGAACGAGTCCAAAGGCTGCGCAAAAAAATCCTCGCCGGAGTCTATCCTTAAATCCATTAAGGAGTCGGGCAGAGTCCCGCGTGCACCTGCTTCGAGAAAAGAAGCCAGGCGGAAAGAAGAAGACGAAGGAGTCGAGGCAAAGGCAAAGGCAAAGGGAAGGTGCACGGCTAGTAAGGAGACGGCGGCGATGACGGCGCAACGAGTTATTAGAGCCGCGCGTCATTTCCGGCTGCTCGCGAGAACACAATCGCGCCCGTCCCACGCCCGTTTTCCCTCAGCCCCCCCTCCTCCCTCTCCTCTCACTTCGTTACGCGCGCACACATACGAACGTTCACATCCTGCGATTCAAGCGGGGCCGCCGTTTTCTTTTCTTTCCCTTCGCCGTTTTTTTTATCCTCTCCCCCACCCGCCGTCGCGGCGAGTCCGCTTTGCCTTTTCGAGGCTCCCGAGACTTCTTGCGCGCTTCTTCTTTAATTAGCTCGGCGCGGACGCGATGGGAAGAGACGCGCGCTCGCGAAACTGTTGCGTGCGCTCGATGCTCGCTGCGGTTTAAGCGAGCAGGCTAATGCTGAAAAAGGACGCGTTTCAGCCTTGATTTTTAGGGAGATATAGTCAAGGGGATTTATCCAGGCGATTATTCAATTATTACCAAGGTTTACTGACTTCGTCGTACAGTAGGTACAAATAAAACATTTGTTAACTTTTACTTTATTGAAAAGTGTGTCATAAAGTTTTGATAAATCGGTACGTTCTTTTAATGTTTAAAAATTATTATTAATTTTAATAGTTTCTAATTATTGGAAGACACTTGGAAGAAAAAATACTTTAAGTGCAAACTAGAAAAATGTGCAGCTATTCAGCAAAAATCAAAGAAACTGTCGCACGAAGAACGAAATAAGCGATTAATTTAGAAAGCAGTGCGAGAAGTCGGAAAGCGAAAGAAACGAAGTGGCACGGAGTCGGTGGAGCCAGCGAAACTCCCTGGAAAACAAGATTATCATACGGATCCGGCTTAAAGTTCGCGGGCCACTGGTGCAGCGGTGGTGTGGCTTTCGCAGAGTGCGGCAAAAGCGAGCGAGAGAGAAAGAGATCCCCGAGATTCGAGAGCGGAGCTCGCATTCCTCCGCGCACTTTTAACGATGAAGACGTCCCCGCTCGCTCTCGCCCTCCCTCCGGCACCCGCTCCGCGGCGGAATTATGCAAATTCGACAAATCTTCCGCCCTTAAACGGCGCGACAGCGAAACTTGGACGAAGCCCACATTAGCGGCATTACTCCGGCGCGCGTCGCTTATACCCACTCTATGCGTCCCCTCGTCGGCATTAGCGAGCGCATCCCCCGCGCGCCGCCGGCCCGTTCGAAAAGCGCTGGTGGCGGGCTTTCCCCCCGGGTGCCCGTAAGCACCCGCCGCGCGCGCCGAATGATAATTTCGCGGCGCCGATTTTCCTCCTCGCGCCGCTCGTGCTCGCGGTCTACGCATAATCGGCTCGCGCCGGAGCGAGAAAACAATGCGCGAGTAAAGGTTGTTCGCCCGGTCTAACGTCGCGTTTAATGCCTTCGCAGAGTTGATCCCCGGTAATACACCCCGTCAAGGCTTTTACATTTGCCTACTGTAATCACGATGTTTGGCTGAAATACAATTCTCAAGTTCCTCGGTAAAAAGTCTGATAATTTGAAAGTATCGAAAGAAAGTCATTCTAAGATCGGAGTGTCTCACTTTTCTCTTAAACGCGTTAGAATAGAATACTTGTTTATTTAGAAATATTTAAAATTCCTGAATGTAAATAAGATTATGAACAATGATAAAAAAAGTAATTTTAGCTTTTTCTTAAATAAACCAGTAATTTTTAAATTTATAAATAAAATGTTGGTAATAATATTGACAATTTAAAAGTCTGGATGACAATTTGATGAAGCCCATAAATAAAACTACTCTCATTGTGAGAGAAAGCTGTGAACTAGTTTGGAAATTTCAATGATGCGCTTCAGCTATAAAAGCTCAACCTACAATTTTCATCAAAATTAAATTTTCCACTCAAAAAACTGCGAACTATATATCAGTCAATTTCACGTCGTTCCACGCGGCCACATCATCAGGGCTAAATTACTAAAAATTTAAACAAGTACACTCGAACGCTGGAAGCTTCACTTATAAAAATGTCAAAACCGAAAACACGCCCGGTTTTCAGCCAATCAATAATTTTCAACGACAGCTAATACACTGCGATCAATCAATAAAAAAAAAGTGCTGAAGCACCAATAGATGATTGATACTCATTCGTGGCCGCTCGCCGAATCTCGCGTGCCCCGGGGGCTCCCGCTTTTCCACTTCAAATTAATAGTCGCGAAAGTTGCCGATAACGGGGTATTAATAAATTTACGGAATATAGGGAAAATTATTTCGAGACACGCGACAGTCCCGCGCGCTTCCCCTGGATTTTTGTAATAAAAGCCAGTGGCTCGTGAAATTCGCCCCGTCGTATTTATTTGAATTACACTATTTTCCCACCCTATCTCGCACACTTTGAATTTCGCGTTAAATTATTGCTTTCGCAATGCGAATCGTTGTTTTCGGATTTTGAGCTCGTATACCTGCCCCCTGGATTTCTGCTTTTCGTTATTTATGCATTTGCTAAGCGGTCGGCGATGACCGATGTTTAAATTAATTCCGCAATAACGTTATTTACGTAATTACTGGGATGCTTTGTTAGCGGGGCGACGGTGAGGGATGGCTGCGAAAGTTCGATAATGAATGGACTGGCCTTCTTGAAAAAGTTTTGCCGTGAATTTTTCCGATATATTCAAAATTGACGCGGTTACATCGGACAAGTTACTTTTAGTGTCACTACACAGCCAGCTACTTCATCTTTTCAAAGTTAACTCGGAGAGTGACGTAGTACAGAAGTTGAGCGGGAGGCAACTTTCTTTTTACCAAATTTACCGAGATTTACAAATTTTAACGTAAATTCTTGCAAAACTAGTTCCAGCGTGCGAGGAACTTTTATTCATTTAGTTTAGGACCTGACAAACGACGTCATTAATGCGCGCAAAATTATTATGGCCAAATTACGGCGAAATCGTATTCATTCGGGATGCAATGGTCTATTAGGAATACACGCATTGCGGAATAAAATGTAAAATTTTGGTTTCGTAATAACGAAAGAAGGATGGGCGAAAAGCGCGCTGTTAGTCGGCACTTTCGGCGAATCATCGCCGCATCGGAATCCTATTGAGACTAGTAACTGCTGGGCGCCGAGGCGTAATGTTGCGCGGCGATAAAACGCGTAACGCCTCATTTGGCCAAAAACTATTAGCCATCGGTAGCAATTGATGCGTGAATGGTTATAGGTGACGCCGCGGGGCAGGGGCAGCCCTAAACTTTCGCGCGCGCACGCGCAACCCGGGCTGTTTTCGCCAAATTACTTTCGGCTTTACAGTTATTGTCCGCGAGCAACAGTTGTAAATTCAGATCCGAAATGCGGACAGTCATCTAAACGATTCGCGCGCAACGCCGTGTGTGCGTGTATGACACCCGCGCGTGGGCTGAAATACGCAACCGCCGGTTTCCCTCGGATGACTGCGCGTCACGGGATCAACGGAGAGTGGGAGCATTTTTTTTTAAGAATAGACGGTAATGGTGTTTTCACGGTTAAAAAAGCCTCTGGCAGTTCGGATCGTTAATGCATGAGTCGTTTGTCTCCGTTTTGCTTGTTTTTTATCTGCAGGCACTTCGGCGCTATATTTTTTAAATTTTGCGCTCGGTTGGATTTAACAGAATTGATCAGAGAATTTCGTGCTGAAAAAATAATTCAACAAAAGTGATTTCGAATTTCAAGGTACTATGCCATATTTTATTATATTGTATTAAACTTACAATCAGAAGTACAGTAGTTTTTTCACATAAAATTTACGGAAAAATTACGGAATTTTAACATATTCATTACAGTTTACAAAATTATAAATAGATGTTATACTGATTAATCCGTGATTGCAAAGTCACATATTAAAAAGTGATTTCCGAATGCGCGCCATGAATAGCCCCACGAAAAAGACCAGCCATCAGTCTGCCATACCTCCCGAATCTTCCAAAAGTTTTCTCATCGAAGCGCAGCTACGTCCTCCGGATTTTTCTCAGCCTCCACCTTATATCTATTTTCATTAACGAGAAGAAAAATAAATAAAGTTCAGAAGCGCACCGGCGTGTTCACCGCGTCGGCGAATCAATACGCTTCGAAGGGTACGTAAGGAAAGAAAAAGGGAAGAAGAGAGAGAGAGGGATGAGAGAGGCGGGGGAAAAAGCGAGTACGACCGATACGAATGTGCACACACGCACTCGCTCACCGGGTTCCCGTGCTCGCGTTGCGGTCGCGTGTTGTTTCGCAATTACTGTACGTATACACTCGCCGCAGCATTTTATTCGCCGCGTATTTACTCGCTCCGGCGACAATCGAGTTTCGCCCTTCTCATTCGCTCTTCCCGCCCGGTACGTCCCCCCGGCTCATGCCGCTTACTCCCATTTCCCAAGACTGTTACTTTATGTATTCGAGCTTTTTGCATTCTTTTGGCTTAGTCATCTAGTATTTCTTTGCTTCTAAGTGCGCTGAGAGGGAAGAGGGAGATATTTCAGAAACTGAAATAGGGACTCGTTCGCGCAGGAAACAACTGCAAACCCACGATTTTAAATTTCGCGCGTAATTGGGTCTGACGGATTGAGATAATCAATCTACGTACATGTATCAAAGGAAAAGTAGTATATTTTATTTTCTTAATTTTTTTTCACAATACTATTTCTTCTCTGAAAAAGCAATATCATTCTCTAAAAAAGTGTATTAATTCGGAATATTGGCGCTTTTTCAAAACAGTTACGTATGTACTAGCTAATTTAATCTTGCCAAAAGTATGGAGAAAAAAATTCCAAATGGAGTGGAGAGATTTCCATAATAAGGTAACTTCCGGGTAGCGTTTTCCTTTTTAAAAGTTGCACTTCATTTATCCCTTTGAGTCTTCATCAAGCCCGACAGCAGAGTGGATAGACTCGGGGCACGCAGTGCTTTGGCCTTTCCAGTCGTATTAAAGCGCGCGTCCACGCGCACTTTCCATTACGCGGTTTCGACGAGCCAGAAGAGAAATCGCGTTTTGTCAACTCGCCCCCCGGTATATGGGCGCGGGTCATGCGGAACGCGCAGCCCCACAATTTATACCGCTAATGCGATATGCCACTGGTCATTAATACTAGACTTTAATTAATCCGCTTTTATTGATCTCCAGTGTAATGGCTTTTTATCAGTCTCATAAACCCTTCCCTCATGAAGTGTCCGGCTATGAGCTATATAACGGCTCATCATTGACACCTGATTTATTAAAAGTGATATTTTATCCGAATATTTCTCTTATTACTTCATTTTATTAACACTAAAATGATTTCATATTTTAACTATCAACATCTTTTACTCTCTCATAATCTGAATATGCGAACATCACTAATTGATTATTAAGTGTGAACATATTGATATATTGTAAGTCGAACGTATTTCATCCGATTTTAAAACATGTATTTATACCCGTTACTATTTAATAAATGTAATTTTGCTTATTTATATGATAAATTTTTACATTATCTCAATACATAGTTTTTTTTTCAATAGAAATAACCACTAGATTCAAGATTCAAAAAGACTCGGAGACGAAATTCCGTGTGCGGTGAAGCCACCTCCTTGAAGGAGGATATAAGGATCAGCTCTTGATCCTTGATTTAAGTCGCAGGTATATAAATACATATTCTCCAACCGATGCGTTTGCGCGCGAGCGAATGAGAAAAGGTCAACTTTCCTCAACTGCAGTTCGCTCCCAATCCCCATTTTACGCTCGAGCCTCGGCACTGCAGCAATACCCTAGCTAATGCACGCGAAAGGCGAATGTCGACGCGGAACTCCTGCTCCCTCCCCTCTACTCCACGACAGCCAATGTCAAAGGAGGACGACGAGCGAAAAAAAACTGCAACGCAGCCAACTCGAGCCCCTCGCCAATCTTTAGCACGACAATATTGAAGATTACACCGTAGCTCCTACGAAGAAAAGTACATTTCAAAAAAGGCCCATTTTAATTTGCCATTTTTAAAGTATTGGAAAAAAATAAATTCTTCTAGAACCTGGTAAACTTGAGGTATCATTCGTATATGATACCCTAAGTTTATCAAGGTTTGGAAGAATTTGTTTTACTCTATAATGCTTTAAAAATACTAAATTAAAATAGGCCTTTTTTTAAATGTGCTTTTCTTCGAAAGGAGCGACGTAATCACATTACACGGGTCACTTTCGCTCGCTATTTGGATTTGCGAAGAATTTTTTTGTTGCGAGGAAATAAGTCGTGTTAAGTTCGGTAGATATTGTACGCGTCAAATTTGTTAACTTGAATGTTAGAAGATGTAATACATGTCAAGTGATCTCGTCTGAAGAATCCGGTGCCTTGTCTAGTTAATTTTTGGGGCTTACGCAACGATTTTGGGGAAGCCCGTAAGCACGTACTCGATGACTTCTGGGCGACCGTCGGAGGTCGTATAGATAACATGAGTTGACAGTAGTAGAGCAAACAAAAGATACTAGTATGACAGGAGCAAAAAATAAAATTAAGGTTAGAGAGGGTGGCGGGAGGGAAGCGGAAACGATGACGCGGGACAATCGGAGCGTAAAATCATTTATCTCCAGAATAAGCATGAAAGAACGACACTCTTCCTTCTTTCTTAACATGCATTTAAAGTTTGATCCTCTCTGCTTCTTCCTTCCCTGCTTGACTACACCCGATCGTTTCCACTACTTTTTGCCTTGTTCTGCCCAGCGCATGTTGTTTCTTCTTTAACGTCTTGTTGCCTCACCCTCCTCTCTCGCTTTTCTGTACGCCGTGATCGCAGTAGCCTAGACTCAACGGCTGTACTCTAGTTGCACTTGCTTATCGCAATAAAGAAAGTACAAATATTTCCTTTTCACGTCACAGCTGTGGCAAAGATTAATTTATCAATGCATTTTTTTGTTAAATTCAACGTTCCCTGCGGAAATTAACGACTCGGCACATTTTTATATCTTTCCACTTTTAAATAATGTTAATTTACGTTTGCGCGTGTAAAATGGTGTATGTAAATGGAAGCAACTGCAGTGATTACAGTATCCCAGTTGCTCGAGAAAACTTGCCGCACCGTCCTCCTCCTTTTCCTTCTTTCCCCGCCAGACGAGTCAACAATGGTCGCTCTGGGGGTTCCCTCGCAATCTATCAAGTCGCATCAACGCTGTTCCAACGGCAGTGAAAATTGCCGCGTTTGTCCCTTCTGGTACCCAACACCTAGATCTACGATTGTGGCTTTATTTCCGCGCCCGGAGAAATAAGTCAACTGGATTAAATATTTGCTACTTTCAACAACTCGGAAACTTGATTAATTTAAATTCCCTCCGATAATTAGAAAGGTTTCAGATGGAAAAATAATTAATTTGTATCTGAAAAATTTTCTCTTTCTACATAAAAAGTATCTGAAAGCATATTTTTCTGTATATACATATAAATATGTGTACAGTAAAGGTGATACATTTATTACGTTATTTAAAAGTTTAAATTGAAATTTCTTCAGTGTGTTGGAATCTATTTTATACTATTGATCAAAAGAAAATTTTATTTTTTCCATTTCTATTTTCTCAGTTTATTACCGGGTTGTATATTTCTTTCTATCAAAAATAATAAAATATTTTGAAACAAAATAAAAAAATTCAAAAAAAAAGTTACAACTAGAAAAAGTAGATTGGCACTAAGCAACAGAGTCATCAGGTGTGCTCTCCGGTAATATTCAGAAGCGCTAACTTAATCCATCGGCGATGGGGGGCTGCACCGTGGGGGAAGTACACACGCAGGACGGAAAAAGGATGAGAAAAAGCGCGCGGGAGCGATGTATTGGCCCGTCACGCGGAGTAGATCATCGTCGAGGATGTTTGCCAAGAGGGAAGGGCCCCTCCCCTCCCCCCGCGCAAAGAAGAAAACTTGGTTGTACACAGGGGTGCGACGCCGCTCTGGCCATTATCCGCGGAGCCACGACGTCTTTATACCCCTGGCCTCGGACGTGTGTACCGCGTCGCGGGGGATTTTACAACGCGTCCGCGAAATTTCGTATCCTTGGCCGCCGGCGCGTGATGAAGGTGCTGCCGGCGCTCGGGGCATTGTTGTCACACACCCGGACCGGATAACGAATGGGGGGTCGCTTCCATTATTGTTATTTTTTTTTTGTCACTTTCTCTTTTCGCTTATAAATTTTTCAAGTGTACGGATCCGTCCGGTAGACACTCCTCTGTGGATTGAAAGGAATGTTCGGTCCTATTCACACGAGGGATGCGAAAGTTTACTTTTTTTTCTTTTTATCTTCGATTGCTTATCTTGCTTCTTTTTTTTGATTGTGACAAATGATGCGTGGAAGATGGGAAAATTTTATTATCGCGGCATAATTGCTTTTCCGCGTTTTTTCCACCACCCTGCTTTGAAATTGATGAAATATAACTTTCACGGTGCATAAAAATAAATTTATAACGCGTTCATTCTGTCGATAGTAAAATAACGTAATTAATTACGTAATAGTTTACTAAATTGAAAAATAATTAATTTTGATAAATTTTTTAATTTCAATTTTTCAGAACATTATAAATAAATGCTTAAAAAGCAAGAGCGGCGTATTCAAAACATCTTCCGCGAGGCAGCGTTAAAAATAGCATCCCCTGCATAAAAATCCAGTAAATCTGCGCTTATCTAAAGAGCAGAAAAACAGCGCGTAAATGCCCGCACGCAGTACTGAAGACGATGAATAAAGGCAATTAAAGCGCGGTGCAACGGCCGGGTTAATGAAATCTATTGCAAGCCCGGGCGGTGATGCGCAATCGCGGTACCGGCGACGACGAACGAGAGAACCGCGGATAAAAATGTTAATTCCGCGACGCGCGCTATCGTACTTCCCACATTTTAATTGATCTCGAAGGCGCGCGCGCGCAGGTAAGAAAATTTTTTTCAAAAGCGTCGCACGGGCCCTTACCGCGACATTCCTTTTTTTTCTCCCGCAGGGGTGGGAGAGCGACCTTATCCGATTCGCGGCTTTACGATTTCCGGTCGTTAACGCGCCTCGACATTTTCGCTTTGTCTACGTCTACCTTGCCGTTCCGTCTTCCGCCCGTCCTCTTCTTTTTTTTTCTCCTTCCGCTATCTAGATATCTATACGTCTCTTCGTCTCTGTCGCTGGGAGCTCGGGTGTTTCTTGGGACCCTATTTTCTAATTCATCGCGGAAAAGCGCTTACGTCAAATATTTAATGTTTGTTTATTGGAAAAGGTTTTCTTTAAATGCGAGTATAGTTTATAGAGAAAAGATTTGAATAAATAATGGTTAGTTGTTCGAGTGCTCATCAATATTACAACAGCTTCTGTTCTGTTATTTGCATAAAAGATTAGAAATGAAAAATGAAAATTATTTCTACTTTCTATCAAATAAAAAACTTCAATAATTTACCGTCATTTAAAATGTACATATTTTATTTTCGTTACGTTACAATTAGTCAATAAACGAAGAAGCGGAGAGAAGAAACTAAGTTTCTCATGTTTACATTTCATTTAATAATTGGCCTAGTTTTAATCGTATGCAGCTTGTTCAAGTGCCATGGCCGCATACCGTCGAGCGGGGAATGTTGAAACAACGGTACTCAAAAGCTCCGATTGCATACGGGCAAACATGAATACCGATTAGCCAAAGTGAATTAGCCTTAGTTTGATCGAAAGTTCAAAGTTCGTAAAACAACAAGCTCGGAATGCGGCTCGCAAGATCCCCCGCCGATATCATCGACGTATAGCAAATGAACAAATAGTTGCGCTACTTTCGAGTGTCGATGAGCGCGGCGCGGCGCCGGGTGCGCGCATTGAACCGAAACTCCATTGATTACGATCCCGGCGAGATGCGCAATGGAGTCAGCGTTTTGTTGCCAAACGATCCGTTAACTCGCAAATGAAATTCTTACCGGGTTTACCGGAAGCATAACCAGCGAATCAGCGAAACACTAAGGGCCGCCTAAATCCGCAGTAACGAAGCAATGGGATTACCCGCAGGGGGGGGGGGGGCGAAATTCGTTTAAATTACGCGAGTGCACGCGGCACCCCGGGAGAAAGCCCGGGAGGAGACAAAGATGGGAGAGAAGAGAGGAGCACACGGTTTTGCTCTCCTTTAGAAATCCAGTCGCGAGTCGGGCTTCGTGCCAATCTGCCGGTCCTAAAGCCCACACCCCGGCCAGTGCCCCCGGACGCCCCCCCCCCCGCCCCGGGATAAGTCGAGCGCGAGCCGCGTCGCGCGGAATAACAATTGAACCGTCGAACGCCACAAAAGATATATCCGAATTCATGCGACGCCCGAATTTACGGGAGGCTCTCGTGCCCTCGGCCAAGGCAGCCGGAATGCGGAATACCCCCATCCCCCGCACACCGTCGTTCGCGGTCGATCGGCCATCTTCGGCACCTGCGGCTTTCCTTTATTAATGACACCCGTCCGCGGATTCTACCCTAGGGCGAGCCTTCCACTGGATTTTTTTCTATATTTTTTTTAGAGAAAGAGAGAGAGAAAGAGAGACTGGCGCGTGCTCTTAGCGCTCGATTTAATCGCGTTAAGGAAATTGGGCGTTCCAAATGGGACTAATTTTGCCAATCACGAAGCGATGAAGCTGTGTCTATTGTGCGCACTCTTCCTACTGTTGATTAAATGCCTTCTAATTTTTCTTTTTGTAAATAATTTTTGTTTAAATAAATTCTATATTTAACAAACGTATTCAACGTCAGTAAAAATTTTACGATTCATAAATCTCAGTTTTTCGTTATATATTCTTTTGCCGGGCCAAATTACTTGTCGGCAAACTAAAGATATGATCATCAAAATTTCGTGAGAAAAATCAACCGTAGAGAAAAAAAATTGTATAAAAAGGTGAAGTACTTTATTACCCTTTATTATCACCCGAAAATTCATAAAATCCAGCATAAAGGAACAGCGAAAAAAAAAGTCGGGGTAAAAACCTCCGAAAAACGGGACAGGATACTCGAGTAAAATCTTATCGCGCTGGAAAATCTCGAGAGGCGGAAACTTCCCCGGCAGAATTTTGACGGCGAAAGGGCCGACGACGGTGACGGCGGCATTTCGACGGCGCGCTTATGCAATTTGTCAGCAGACGGAGGCAGCGGCAGTGGCGGCGGCGGCGAAACGGCAATCGTCGATAAATCGCCGGGCGGCTGCTGCGCGCGATTAATCTGTTACCGGGGAGGCTTTGATTCTTCTTTGATGTTCTCTCACGCGTGCCCCGATAGGAATCAGGGAAATCGAATGCCATTTTCAACTTCGAACGACATATTTCAATTCGATCGATCGGCCCTTCCTTTTTATTTTAAGTGAATTATCTGCGCGCGCGGTGCGGCCGGCTCGTGGATTCCGATGTCACGACTTTTGTGTGTACCGCCGATAAATAAAAAAAGTGCCTCGGGTGCTGAAAAAAAATGTTTTTCAAATTCCAAAAAAAAATATAAAAAAATATATTTATTGAGCATTTTTGTATCGGCGAATATTGGCGATGTTTATTATGCTGATATTTATTAATAAAACAATTTTAAAAAGAATATGAATGGAAAATTGTTATACAACAGAAAGCATATTTTTTCGTTTATTATTTCAAAATTAATTAAATGTTTTAATTCGTGGTAAAAGCAATGTTTATTTAGGAATCACGATATGATCTGCTCATCGGTTAAGTAAATGAAATTAATTTAAAAAAGTTATCGTATAAATCTCTGAAATTACAAAACAAATTAATAACATAAATTCAATATTTATTTGTGTCACTGGAGTGATTAATCATTTAATCTTGTAAGAAAATTAATTAAGAAACATTTTTAAATCAACTTAAAATTACTAAAAAATTCTCTTGTGTATTCAGCATTTTTTATAAAAATCATAGCATTGAACAAACGAAAAAATAGCTTCAAATAAAAAGAAATATATTTTTTTAAATCTAAAAAAAATCGTTGAATTAGCCTGACCGTAGGAATTCTGAAATCCAAATAAAAAGTCGGGCACCAGCAACTCGAAAAATATAATCTCGCCATCTCGTAAAGAGCGCGCGGGTTCAATTCGATAAATTTTTATTTCCCGTTCGGCACCTACGCCATAACCCGCTCGGCCGAGTAGAAAAGCGGATAGTCCGGCTCCGGCTACTTTTTACATTCGCCGCGCGATTTTCAATGTTGCGCGCGCGCCGATCGACGAGGGCACAGGGCGAGGGAGAGAGAGAGAGAGGGACAGGGCGAGCCCCGGTAAACCACGAGGCAAAATCAATTTCCGGCCGCGCGCAGATTAGATTGGCACATGTCACACGACGCGGCCAACCGAGTGGTCCACCTCGGGGGTCAATTCCTCGTCGTCGTCGCCGACGCCGTCGTCTCTTTGAAGCCGCGCGCCCTGATGGTGTAGTGCCCCGCTTGCAGCTTCTGCCTCGGTAAAAAGGACGATAAGGGGGAGGACTGCATGACGTCCGCTCCACCGAGGCAGCTCGATTCGTCCGACTAAATTCGTTTTCGTTCTCTCTTTTTTTTCCCTCCCGCCCTCTCTCTCCCTCCGATGGATTTGCTTTGCCCCTGTCGAACTTGATGTTTATGGAATAAGCGCTACGGAAATCGTTTTACTCGTGCTCTACAAACCGGGCATTCAATTTATTTTTCAAAGAAAAATTTTTCTGGACTACTCTTTTTTCTACCTATCTTTTACTTCAATAATTACCTTATAATCCTGTAATTATTTTCAGAATCTGATACTATCTACCTATCGTAATATAAAATGACTGATTAATAGTTAGCTAATCTTAATAGAAAATTTTGTTAGTCACTTCTCTACTGGATAAAGTCTTTTTGATGATATCCACCGTATGACTTGCTGAAGATTTTAATTTGAAAAGGTTGCAGGACTAGTTTAATATCGTATAAAATCATTAAACTTGCACAAAATTAGCATATAATTAACGAAGAGTGAGTCGTACAAAATTTAATAAGACACAAGAAAAAAATCACTTCTCTTTGAGCAGCCACGCTATTAAAGTTATCGGAATTCCGGAGGCGGGCAGGGAAGATGCAGCCGAGCCATCTGTCGCTGAAACTAAGCGAGAGAGAGAGCCGGTCCTTGAGGAGCGGGTCTTCGACGGGAGGCTTGCGGGAGTTGCCTCGGGATGGGCGGCCCGACGAGACGCATCCGCGCAATTCGTCGAATGCGGGGCCTCCCGCGGGAGCGGCGCCGGCGAAAACACGGGGCTAATTAACGCGTATCGTCGGCGGAGCTCGGCCCGGGCCAACGACTGCGGCGGGGCTCGCCCCGGCGGCTTGCATTGTCGGGACTGTGCTCGCGCGCATGCGTCCGCGCTACTTCGCACGGCGCGAGCTAAGTAGACGGGTCAGCGGACGAATTCGGCGGACGTAGAGGGTCGGGGTCCTGCAACCACTTAGTGTACCGGTTTCTATAAGCCGAAACTTTGACCAGTTATTATTAGGCGGGACCGCAAGCGTCAAGTTACTTTGAAGTAATTGGATAATTACTTCCTTTAATGTAACTAGCAAAATCCATTGCCTATACTATCCCTCAGCGCACTCTTTTAATAAAATGAAAAAAAATACTGAAATATAAACAGACGTAATTTATATTATAGTGTGTTCTTTTTAATTTACATTTTCTCAACAAATATTAACTCAAACTAGTAAGTTGCGATGCAAGCTTATTTTTTGGTGTTAAAAAACAAAATTATTTGATATAGAAATTAAAAACTTAATGTTTATTTTATTAAAGGTGTATTTAAACGAACATAAAATTGTTTGATGATTAACATTGAAATATTAAATTTATAAAATTTTAATTCTATTCAAATCAAATTAGTTCTTCAAATGCTTCGTAGCATCAACCCTTAATAAAAAGGATCTTTCTTCCGTAATTGCATAAAAAAAGTGAAAAGCAAAAACTAATTTAGCTGTTGATTTATCAGAAATCAAGCAATTTTCACTGTATCACGTTTAGAGAGTAGGTAAATAACAGTGATTAACAGGGGGTGTTCCTTAGCTCATTATGATTAACGAATTCTCGCCACGCTGATAAAACATAACTCGCGGGGATACATAGCCACATTTCAGGTCGAGCGGCCGCTTAATCACGAGTAGCTAGACGCGTGTAAAAAAATACACCGGGCGATTTATGCTCGCCAAAAAGGACTCGCAATAAAAACGCGATATCTATGGTCCTGCGCGCGGCGAGCGTGCGGAAAAAACATATTGTTCAAGCGACGCGTGATTTGTCGCGCTTGATTTGTATTGAAAAATAATTTTTTTACGCAGCCCCGCGCAGTTCCGACGGTGACGCGCGTCCGCCTATCCTTCCATAAACTTTAAATTTTTTACTCCTTCCGACTGCGCTTTCGATTTTCGTTCCGGGGCCACTTTTCCGGCGCGCGATTTAAAAACGAATTCGATCTTAATGATTGATCGTATTTCAACGAGCTCCGTTGTTTATTGGAGCAAGATGTGCTTCTGATATTGGTTATTTGTTTCTATAACAGTTGCGCAGGCGAAGTTTGCTGAACTTTTTTAGGAAAAATTTCAATGCCTTATAAATCGTCGAAACGATTTGTTTACATTTGCAGATAATTATTCTACTTTATTCAGGCGCGTTTATAACTCCGTGCATTTTTTTTTCTTTAAATTATGCATGTGCATTGAATCAATTTGAATGCTAATATTAAAAAATGTATGCAAGCGCTGGGATTTTCTTTCGTGTTTGCGTTTCAACAATTTTATTGAGTTCTGACAATAAAATAACAGTGGAAAAGAGTCGACGAATTTCCTAAAATTATACCTCTGTTCAACGTCAAGTCTTAAATCGATTCGACGAATTCGCTTCCGTGATTATTATTCTATTTATATAAGCGTGGAAGTTTTTTAATAAATTAATTGTTGCTCCACGTACATTCGCCACATTCAACAATGTAAAATCAGATCGAACTCCGGATCCGGTTTTAAGAAGATTAACATTCGATTCATTGTAATTTGATTATTATCCTTCATTCAATATATACTTTTAAAAATATCTCGCAGCAGTTCAATTGAGCGTTGAATTACTCGGACCCTTTTCATTCAAATTTATACTTGTTTAAGGTGTTTTGTTTTGTAATAATAATGCTAACGAATAATGAGATTAAAGTATTACTGAGAAAAATATTGTGTATTTGTATAAAATAATAAAAAAGTTAATTGATTGACGTAATAACGTGTACGCTCCAGTAATTGCGATCCGATAAAAAATGTAGATATAAACCCCTGTCCTCGCAAATTATGAATGCTGCATTTTCTTCTTTTTTCTGAAATTGAAAAAACAAAAATGTCTAATTTTATCTCTAAAAAATAAAATAAGCATTATAAATAAAGACACAATAAAAATATAAATTTTAATAATTAAGACAAGGTAAACAGCGAAAAAGGAGGCTGGTGGCGCAAAGAGATCAGAAAAAAGTAAGAATTTGAGCAGATTATTGGAGCGCACATCAAGAGTCGAGGATCGGGCCGAATAAAGCACTCGAGGCGGTGGTGGAAGTAAGGGACATCCATTAATTACGCGGCGATTAATTCAAAAGCGCAATTTCCCCGGATGAGAGTGGCCGAAAAAGCCCGGGAAGACGGAACGATTAACGCCTCGGATTAGAATGACAATGGGCCGCCCGGCGGCGGCGGCAGCTTCGAGGGAAAAGATTACGCGTGGCATAAAGGCGCGCCACCAGCCCGACACAAAGGGGTAATCCATGCCCCCCCGGCTCCGCCCAATTTATTTTTCCCTCTCGCTTTCGTATTATGCGCCGCGCGACGCAATTACCCCGGACCGTGAAAAGGGCCGCGGGCGCGTACAAGCTGCGGGGAGGGGGTGGATCGGCCGGCCCAGCGGCTACTTTCGCGCGGACTCACGTCGCGCCCTAATAGCGGCGTTTTCACCGGGAGCCTTGGCTATTAGCGAACAATGTCCCCCGCTCTGATGAAAGAAACGCAAATGGAGACTACCGACTGGGAGCAAGATTTTCACGGGTTTCGGCGGCGAATTGCCATACCTCGTTAATGGGATCGAGGACTCCTATTTGCTCGCGACTGCTTTCTTAAGATATCTATTTTTTTCTTTTCTTATAAAAATGGTGATGATTTTTTTTGTGATAAAGGTGCGATATTTCTCTATGGAGGTGATTTTGCAAAAATGACTATTGTTAGGGTGTTGATAAAATGAAGGTTCATAGATATATTATGCATCTAAAAGAGATCCATTTATTAAGTTATAAAAAAGGAGGAGCGAGCGGCCTGGAATGAAGAGAGAAAAAAATAAATCGAGGTACCCGGGGGTAGAAGGAAAAAAATATAAGACGAGTTCGAGCTTTGACAAAAGACGAGATTAACATAAACGCGGTGGGGGAGAGATGAGAAAAATGGCAAGGTTAAAGGGTCAGTGCACGACAGTAGTCTTCTTTTTTTTCTCCTTCTCTGGGGCAGGAAATGGCAAGGCGAGTCTTGTTCGAAATGCGCACCCAAGACGTTATTTGCCTCAAAGTGGTGCGTTACAGTTTTTTTTTTTCAAAAGGCTTGGGAGCACGACGAGGATGACGTCGTCCTTGACACTACGCGCTCCCATGTCGCACCATAATGATCCACTTTTCAGTAGCCGCACAAAAGTTCCTCCGGTGAAATCTTTTTTTAGCTGATGATTTCAGACTGCAGTGAACTTTTTAATTGCGAATGCCTGGTCGTTAAGCTTTTCACAATGCGACTGCTTATTAATCGCTTGTCCCTTTGTTGCCGCTCGTGGGAATGCATTTGATACGTCAATTTCTAATTGTTGCCATTTTTTTAAATTCTGTAAGAGATACATTTTTCTCTAAGGTTTAAATAGTTAATTGTTACAATGTACAGCTTTTTAACATCTTACAATTAATTCATAAAAAAAATTCTTTTAAAAAAAAAGACTTCAAAGTCACCTTATTTATACAATTCTTTGTAATTATAGTGGCGTTTAATTTTGAGTATTAAATAATTTAAAAAGCTGCGAAAGTATAATTAGTCCTACTAATTACAATTAACTATTCAAAAGAAATCATGCGACTATAATTATTATTATGTATTGAATGTTTAAAATATTTTAACTTTGGAGTCAATTATTTATGGATCGAAATTGAACAACTTTTAGTGATTGAGAATTAATAGTTGCTGATTACGAAATTATAAATTAATTTCGCATTGACTGAAAAGTGATCAAATCAGTCGCTTAAAAGTGGTTTGCGATTACACGAAACGAATAATCCCTCGACCAAACTGATACTATTTCTGAATCGATGAGCTCGAATCGCTAATTCGATACACATGAAATTACAAGTCAAAATTTCTCAGGCATAAACAAATCAGGCCAGTCCAAAGGCAAACTTTCTAACGCAAATACGCAATTTTAGCGCGATTCTGCCGCGCGGAGCGAAAGAGGCGACTAGTTCGCGCGCGCGCGGGGTTATTGAATTTCCGAATAAATCACGGCAAATATGTCCGAGAAGCGGCCGCCAATAAATTATTGCCCCGCGCAACTTTGCGCACCGATCGCCGAGCCGCGTGCGCGCACACGCGCGACTGCGAGCACCGCGATACGCGCAATATTTATACGTTGTATTTATTCATTTATTTATATTCCCCCCCGGCAGCCCCGTCGGCACCCGCGGGACACACACGCCGGACGGGCGTCCGCGCACGCGCCCATCGATCCGATTTTTTTTTTCCGGGTTCTTGGCTTTTTATGGGATTACGGGGTCAGCCGTTAAATTACTGCCTGGCGCGTAGGAAGCCGGATCATTTCAATGCCCGGCTACCGGCTTGTCTCTTTCTTTTTTCTTTCATGAACTTCTAAAACTCCCACCGTTCCATTTGAATCTACCGCTCTCGGGATGGAGTCGTAGTTTGTACCGTTTATACGCTGTAACTCATCCTGTAACTGCCTTTCTCTTTTTGTCTAACACAAAGAATTTTTTGTACCGTTTAGTTCTAATGTGATCTATTTTTTCAGTAAAAATATAAAATGTGTAATAATTTTAAAAAATCCTGGAAATGAAAACTTCGCGTATGAAGGTTTATATTCAGCGATACCGTGAAATTTGATTAATGTTTATACAATTTCGTTAAAAGTTTTATTCTCGAAAAATTTATCACATTTTACTTTTATGCAAATATTTAAACAATCTGTTTTATTCGTAAAAAATGAAATAAACGCGGCAGCTCAATTTTTCGTTATACATTTTAATCAGACAAAGGGGAGCAGTCTACGCGACGCCGGCAAAGCGACGAAATTGTCTCGAACATCGTAAAGTGCAGGGGGTGTAGGCGCATCGCGCTAAATTACTTATCACCCGTCCGCGCGTCTCTCAGATGTAGGGCAGAAGCGCGACTCCCGACTGCGACGACTTATAACGCACTCGGCGGCCATAATGGAGCTCGTCGCATCGTCGCGGCGCGCGTCAAGAAAGTGTCATTACGACCGCGAAAGTGCGACCCCCACCTACGCACTTCCGCCAATTTCATTAAGCCCGCTCGATCTCTCGCTTAAACTCGACCCGGCCTTTCGCTTAAAAGGGCGCCCCACGGGGGAGGCTCTTTTTACTTACGCGTTGGGTTAGTGCACTCGCGTAATCTTCATAATTGCGCATACTGCGGCGAAGATTTAATCCCTCTTTTTTTCAAAAATATTCTGGATCCGATGTCATTTTTCATTTACATCCTTTAATAATTTATCATGCGTGCGTGATTTTTCAATCAGCGGATCAACGATCGCATGCAAAGTGCCGCATGCACTTTTTTTATCCCGGGTTAATTTTTTTTATTCAAAAGCAAAGCAAGCAATAAATAAACATTGAAATATTTTTTAATACAAAAATTGACATTTATATTCTTATAAAACAAATACGTTTAAATAAATATTAGGAGAATGGATAAGCCTTTTAGTAAATTAAAAAAAATCTCACAAATGTGATTTTTAAATCTGCTATTCCACTGATAGCCTTACAATTCATTGATCTCTACGCGATCACTAGTGTTCTTCAGATTATCGTACCGTTAACAATAAGGAGCGTTCGAGTAATTTCTACTTAATACTTTTAGTTACTATAAAAAAATGAATTTGTTGAACCACGATAAAACGACTGCCAACTCTCGCTCCACTTTATTAGCTTAAAAAAAAAGCCACAAAACTAAAGGCTCCCCTCGCGCCTCGGGGCAATCTCAGCGGCAGCCGGCAGCCACGTGGTTATCCTCGGCGCGGCGCTCACGGGCTCGCAGGAGGCTGCGTCGCTGCGGCAAGGTGCAGGCTCGCCTCCGGGTGCACGCGCTTGCGCTCGGCCAGCGCTGCAGCGGCGAGCGAGATACCCCCGCTGGGCCGCGGCTAAAATAAGGCAGCTCTCCTCTCGGGTCCGGCCGCTCGGCACAGGCAGCGCCAGCCGGTGGCGGTGAGCCGCAGCAGCGCGCCCGTTCACCGGGGGCACGCGCCGCCGCCGCAGCCTCCCGCCTCTCAGTCCCGTGCGCGCCGCCGAGCCGTCGACACGCAGGCCACGCATCGCTCCGCTCCCGGAGCGCCTCCGCCTCTCCTATCGCCGTCTCTCTCCCCCGCGCACCTCCTCCCGCTCGCTGCTCCTTCGCCGGACGGACGGAGAGAGAGAGAGAGCGCGGCCCGCAGGAGCAGTGCGCCACGCTCCCCCCGTGCAGTGCGATACGACACACACCTCGGCGCGAGTTTTGCTCAGTGAGTGCGGAAAGCCGTGCCCGGGTTCATTCAGGACCGCCCGCTATCGATTGTGTACAGGCCGGCCGGACGAGGATGAGCGGTGCCCGCGAAACTTTTTAACGCCGCTCCATCGGGTGCACCTGTGCGCGCTAACTCTTACGCGTGTGATTTGTGCTGCCGCTGCAGCGGAGTGCGACGATGCCCATTCAGGAGTAAGGAACAAGGGGTACGCGATGTATTGTGAGTGACGTGGAAGAAGAGAAAATTATTGTTCGGTTTTACGAGTGATGAAGAGTATCACAGTAAGAAATGTTCGCAAGAGTCCAAGTCTCGCCCTGCAAGTTCTTCCAATGCGTAGTCGTTCTGTGTGAGTACCACGACGGGATTTTCTTTAAACTGCCGCTCCGTTAGCGGAGCCGCGAGGCGGGATCGCGCGTATGTGTCTCTAAGCGCGAATCTTGTTATAAAGTTCAGCCGAACCCTGCTCCAAATCAAATCTCGCGCCCGGCTCGATGGGTGTCATTGAATGGCGCATGTCGGGATCCGTAGTTTATTTACTTGTCGAACCAGCTATTTCGCGAAATGTCACTGCGTAAAGCTGAATGAGCGAAAATTATCTCAATTACGCTTATCCAACGGCAAAGGTCTTCCATAGATTATTCAATTTATTGTTGCAATAGATGAAAGACTTTTGACGCAGATAAGTAACTACTCGTTTATTCGAACAAAGTTTCACTTACTCAACTTTAAAGAGCACGTTTCCGCAGGTACGTCGATTTCGTAATTGGAGCAATGCGCGACACGCAGGCACTTAGGCATTATAAACGCCCGGTACTTCTGTTGGGCCAGCGGTAAATTGCAGCTCGGACTCTATTAATTAGCGGTTTACATTATTCGCGAGGGTTGAGCGAAAAGAAATTAATTAACATTAGTCGTCGATCGGTCAAATGTATATTAGATTGTAATTAATGTATCGGGATTTATCTGGCGTATACAGTATTATTCAGCGTTCACTCTAAAGCACTCAATCGCCCGCTCCCACTTGACCTAATACGCCCCTTCACCAAATCACGTCCCGCACTCGTTAATCGCATGGATGACGGGACGAACCACCTACAATCATCGAATGAATTTATCGAATTACTTTATCAACTGCAGCACGGCCAAACCGAATACGTTGCTGCTGACAGAATATCCCGATTAAATAGTGTTTTCAGTTTTCTTTTTAAAGTACTTCGTTCCTTTTTGAATTTTGAGCGTAATTTAAAAAATTGCCGCTTTTTTAATTTATAGATTTATTGATCAGCGTAAATGTTGCTTTCGTGTGCACTTAATACTAATCGAGGTCTAAAAAATATGAATTTCATCGGAAATACAGATGATAACAAATACGTCAATTAAACAATTGTCAACCAATGTAATCTATTATCGTTCCATTAATAATAATAGTAACGGATAATTTCAGTAAAATATACGTGCACGTAGTCATTAAAAGTAATAATTAATACTAAAGATTTAAACAATCAGCTCTTCATGAACTTTCGAAATAGCAAAATAAAAGGAATAATCAAAACTGCATAAAAAAAAACTTCTTTCTTGAAAAGGAGCGAAATTAGTGAAAAAACATATCCTGCGGAAAAGCCGTGCGAAATCCGCAATAACAAGCCGTCGGTTAAGGCCAGTGTAACCTGGGCGCAAGACGTAGCGTCTTAGCTTAGCCGAGTGTGTTTCTGGAGTGCTCGCTGGCGCGTACACTTCCACCTAAGATGGGGCGTCGGCGATAGCGCGACGCCGTGGGAGAATCCCACACGGGGCAGCGCACCGGAACACCGGAGGCTTCTCGGGCCGGGCGGCGCGCGGCGCCCTCACCTCCACCCCTCGAATCTTGGGGAACGGACGCACCGGAAGGACGTACACCGCCGGGCCCGGGGCGCCCTTGAAAGTCGGTTAAGACGCGGGCACCTGCGCCCCGCGCGGATTAACATATCGCCGGGGCTCTCTCTCCTCCCGCGTGAGACACTGCGCGGAAAACTGGCCGGCGTGATTTTATCGGGGGATATAGACCGCCCCCTTTTTTCCTTCCTTTTCCGCGAGCGCGACGATTCTTTTTCACCTTGGCTCTTTTTACTGTCCTTTCGAATTTTGGAGGATATTACGCGTCAGGTGGCCGTTAATTGCCGTGTTATTCGATAATACAAAGCGAAACGTGTGTCTTACTTTCAAAGTCGAGATTGACGGTTAAACACCGTGGCTTTTGTATGTAAATTATTTCGGAAAAAATATAAGGTGCGCGCGCGCTCGTATTTCTTTTTAAAAGGACCTTAATTGCTTTCCGACGGCGCGCCTTGTCTCCCGTGTGCTCCGGCGGAGTGAAAAAAAAAAAAGGATAAAGCCCTTCTTTTTTTTACGACACGTTACTTTAAGCGACTGTGGGTATACCGCGGCGGGCTCGCGTCGACGGGTTTCGGGCGGCGCGAGCGGACCGGATGTCTTTTTCCCCGGTGCCAGTCGCACGCGCGACCGAGGATGTGGGCAATTGGTGTTTTATAGCGAGCGATTTTTCATTTACGATGCCGCGGATAAGCAAGCGCATGATGAATGTTCTTTTATGAACGTTACTAGTGTGAGAAATCAGCGAGTTAGGCCCTGATCCTGCATATAAAATAACGAAGACGCCGGGGTAATTAAGAAAGCGAGATAGTGACGGACGCGCAGGGGTTTGCTCCGATTTATGATTCGAAGGAAGGTGCACCTGCTGATAGGAGACTCGTAAGGAAGTTGCGTGTAGCAGTGCAAAAATTTTACGAGATTTTTTTGTCAAATTTTATTTTTATTTTCCAGTATTTTCATTAATATTTAGCAATACCAAAAGAATTTTTTAGAAAAAAACATTAAAAACTATGAGGGAAATTTTACTATTGCGCCGGAAATAAAAAAGAAATGCATCTAATTTCATTAAAGTTTTTTAAAACTTCGAAAATATGACCAAAAAATATAGTCAATAAAAATATGACGATCAAACCATATATAGTGAATATCTAAAAGAGTGAGGCGATTTTCGCAGGTCCTCAGTTCATAAAAGCGAGAAAGTTGAAATTCTCGGTGTCGCGAAGCTGGCCGAGTCGGGGCGAGAGGGTTGGCCGAAACTTTTTTTGGCGAACTCTTGGTGACGGTAAACTATTTAAATGTCGTAAAGCAGCATATCGAGGAAGACACGCCTCGCGCGACTGTCTATATACACGTAAATAGACGTCGGGGAACGATGCACCGGAGAAATTTCCCACGGCCAGCTCCCTATAAATATTTACGGACTTTCAAAAGAGCTTCCCGAGCACCGCGAATACTTGTCCCAAAGTCACCGCTTACTCTCCCTCGTTCCTCCTTCGTCTCTTTTAGTGCTCCAACTTGCTTTTCGCTGGATCAAATGCTCGCTGCATCCTACGAAATGGTGACATAAATTCCTTTTTCTTTCCTTCTTCGTCGCTTGCTTGATCGATCGATATTTTACCAGTGAATTTGTTTAACGGTTATCTTACGATGAACGCTGGGAGATGTCAGGATATCCCGATGGATAGTTCGCCGAAGGGCGTTGCTCCAAAATTTTCCCATCTTTCTTTTGGTGTTAAAAGTGGAACAAGTGCATTCGAGTACCTTAATAGGTAAAACGCTCAAAAATAAAAGTATTTACTCGCCTCTTTGAATAGCAAATGAAAGTTGGAAAATTTTCATAATCCTTTCCTCTTTCACGCACAATCATTTCCGTTCTCACGTTAAATTAGAAACGAAAGGAGAACAACTCGACCATTGCCTCCTGAAACATACACTGTGTCATTAAGAGCGTGAAAATGTGAAATTTAAAAATAATTTGATTTCCCAACGTAATGGGAAAAATGATCCAAAATCTTCACTTTAAACTGGCACCATTTACGGTAGATAACAATCCTATTTTTTCCCTTATTACAGATAAAACCTCGAGATAACCAAAATTCCAAACACTTCTTTTTCATTACAAAAAAAAAATGACGTACTTTAAATATCACCCTAAAGCATCGAATAATTCACGCTTTGAATAACGAATATCCCACTCCCGATTCTTATCCCCTTGTTACGTAACAAGCAGGGCGAATAACCCAAATTGTAGCGTAGGAAAGCGTACGGATTCCGTTTTCACGAGGCCGCCCGCGCGACCGCGATAAAGTTCCGCGCTCGCGGCCGGGGGGGAAGGGAGAGACGCGTTTCGCACGGTTTTCCATCCGAAACTCCTGCGCGACTTGGTTAAAATCCCCCCCGGCAGCCGGCATTTGCGTATGCAAGACGACGCCCGGCCAGAACATCGCTCTATTTTACGCGCGGCCCCCGGCTGCCTTTTTTCACCCAGGCCCGCGCGCGCAACGCACTGATTTTAATTAAACGCCCCTTATACGCCCATTGATAAGAGCTTTTAATTAAATGCTAAGTGCGAGCAATTTTATGCCCGCGCGCAGGGTAGATCATTTGGACAATCAGGATTTTGCCTTTTACACTTTTACTTTGATGGCGAATTTTTTTTTATCGGTTCTTTCGTATTGAGATTTTTTCACTTTCTCTTTAGGTTTCGTTGCATACTTGTTTAACGAAATTGAAGTGCTGCTTTATATTGGAGTTTCGGGAAAAGTCAACGTACCGAAAGCATTGAAATTAACTTAATTATATACTTTTGTTAGGAAACTATTTTGAACGGAAGAAGAAATAGCTGATTTTAATTAAGCGTTCTAACGGGCGAGCAATAATTCACAGTTGTGCATATTGTAAAGAAGACCTCATTCACGCGCTGAAGTCGCAGGAAGAAAAAAGCAAAGAATTCCTCGGCGAAAATTAAAAATTCGTATCGAGCGTAAAAGAAGCACCGCGAGGCGCGTATGAGAAAATAAATAATGTGCCGCGTCACACGAGCCCGAGCTTCGGAGTCGAAAAAAAATTTAATTATCCGCGTCGGTTTCCGGTCTCGTGAAATCCAGTCCGCGCGCTCCGCGCGCAAAAGGCCAACCGACGAGAGGCTCTAATTATCTTGTTAACGAGTATTCTCAAGCAATTCAGGCGAGCAGGTAGCGACGCCGCGACGGAAAAAAATCGCGTCGCATAATGACAGAGAGATCGGCCCGGCTAAAACGGATCCTCCCACTATAGCGGGGAATAATCGATCGAGGCAGTTCGACTTCTCGTAGAGAATTTTTTTTTAATATCGATCGATTTAATTGCGAACGAGCAGGTGATTTATCGGCCGATAGGAAAATCCGGTCCGGAGAACGTACGATCGAGGATTTGCGCAATATGTTAATTAATAAAGCTCGGCGAATTCCCAGCGCGGCGAGACCACGCAGAACGAGTGTTATAAATGCGCGATAATAAGCAAAAGATTGAGCAATTAGTGGAGTTGTAAATTGAATCGATCTTTTCTAAGCCGAATTTGTTCACATGCGTGTTTCGAATTAAACGCGATCGCGATTAATTGATTCTCATTTCTTTTGCCGATTCGCGATGATCCATTAGGATCATATATATTAATCTTCCCATGCTATAACTCGTTTTTTTTTTTAATAAAATCATATGTCTCAGAACTAAACTTGTTTTTGTATCAATAATGTTTGGAGAGAACATTACCGAAAATTTCATTTACATTAAAATTTTTCCCTGATTCATAGAATATACATTTTTTGTTAATTAAACGTAAGTTTTTTAACCAATGTGTAAATATCTTCACTTAACGAACGAAAAATGCTTAAAATACAGTTGAAGCGAGTCTAGCTTGCAGTGCGGATCAAAGCTATCGATGTGAGGTGGGCAAATCAGTGCGCGACATCGCACACGCAAGCGATCGGCTGTGCGCACACAGAAATCGGACGATACTGCACGGCGAGCCGGGAGGAATGGTCGAGTTTACCTGAGACCGACGCTCGCGCACACAAGCGGTTTCCGTTCCCGGCGTCAATAGGCCGATCCTGCTAATTGGCATACGCAAGAGAGTGAGAGGGAGAGAGGGCGAAGGGAACTCAGCAGGTGACTTACGGCGAAACCATCGTCACGTGTAGTTTCGCCCTTTACCGAGAAACGCGGACATACTGCGAAGCCCTAAATTGCAGACGATACCGCGGATTAATCGGGTAGCTCTAATTAAGCCACCGGACCGACGTAGTTGCCGCAGCTCTCCCTGCAGACCCTTTGCCCTTTCGTCGGTCTTTCGGATCGAGGCCTCTGCGCTCGTCTTACTTGCTCGGCGCTTCGATGTTTGTCTTTACATCGATTCCAAACTCACCGATGCTTCACTTGATTTTGCATCTGCAATTTCATGGATCTGCCGAGTTCGTCAATAAATTGAGGATACCATTTTGCTTCTTATCTTTAATATTTGTTAACGTTTTAGTGGTTAAAAATGTGATTTTGAAATTGATGAAATCACGCATTTTTGCGAAATTCGGCAGCGATGAATATGTATCTGATTAAATTAATATTAAAATCGAATTAACTATTACGTAAATTAATGTAAACAATTACCATACGCCTATAAATTAAAATTTATACATTAAGAAAGTAGTCACGGAATTTCAGGGATACACGTAAAGCTTTGGTCAGCCGGGTGCGAAAGATTTATTTCACCCAGTATAAAAAAAAATTTTAGACCCGCATACGCTTACCATCAATATACCGCAACCTATTGGTCAAAATACATATGCAGATTATGCATAATACAATATCCAAAATTGATATGCGCAGCGGGAGAGAGGAGATTCGCCGGTAGGTTGCCTCAAAGAAAACTAAAACCCGGACATTCATCTCTCGGCTTATACAGTCAGCGGAAGTTAGGAAAAGCATCCCACCCCCCTCGTACTTAGCCGACAAAATTCGCCGTCCCGCGGCTCCTCCCGTTTCCCAAGGAGCGGCGAGCGCGCACCGGGCAGGAGAACGAGAATCCCCCCTCGGACCCGTAAAAATTTTTGGTCTGATTTATATTTGAGAATGGAGCCCTTTCCGCGAGGACCCCGGCGGTCGGGTGCGCAGCGCCGAAAATTTATGCCGCTGCCCTGCCGCCGGGCATTCCGGGCACGTCCGCGACTTTAAGGCTGTACTTTCGCGGGCGAACGGCGACCATCTGCGCAAGGATAAAAAACGCGGGAGGGCACACTGTATAAACCTATGCTTTTAATATAAACATTATGCCTTTTGCATTTTGTGGTTGGAACGAGGCATTTTCCCTTCAGGCTTAAGTCATTATTTAAAGCGAATTCATAATTCTATAACGTTTGGAAATCAGATAGATGATTGTTTTTAAAAAAATTTCTCTAGATTAAAAATGCATATAAGTAGTCACAGACAAGTATAGTCAGACATCGAATTCTCCCTTTATTGAAAACGTTAAAAATAAGTAGTTACAGAAAAGTATGTTCAGACATAGATTTTTCCATTTGTTGCGAATCTTAAAAATAAATTTAAGTAGTTACAGAAAAGTATGTTCAGACATGGATTTTTCCATTTGTTGCGAATCTTAAAAAAAATTAAGTAGTTACAGAAAAGTATGTTTAGACATATTATTTGTTTTTTAATTTATTGCCTGAGTTAAAATGATTATAAGTAGTTACAGACAGGTATGACCCGACGTAGACATTTTCAATTTATCGTTCAGCTAAAAAACGATTACAAGTAGTTACAGACGAGTATGGTCAGACTTCGGCTTTTTTCCATTTCCTTTCATTTTAACATTTATAAATTTCTATCTACATTCTCAAAGACTTGTTTGAATAATATTTTACATGTAATTAAAATAAAAACTATTTAAAAAAGAAAATAAAAATAAAGTACCCTTAAAATCTCGTAGGTTACTCAGCAGAATCGGCAGTTAATTATAGGGTGGCGTTAGTTGCGCCGGAACAAGTCCCGATCTACCTATAGGGTTGAAGCTGTCCAAGAGCGAAGCTTAAGCAAGGTATAACGGGCCAGTTAAAGAAACTTGCCTCGTATAATGGCGCGCCGAAGACACCGGAGGGATGATAGTGGCGACGAACTTACGAGGGGCGGCTGCGGGAGTTGGGGGTGTACGGTAGAGGTTTTCGGTCGGCCATTATCCAAAGTGCTTCCTGGGGAGCCGTCGACGAGCGCGCGCCTCGCATATCGGTTCCCGCGAAACTTCGACTCCCTCGTCCCCACCTACCCCCTCGTCTACCCCCGCGCCCCGCGCGCATACGTGGAATATACGCCATTTTCATAATTTCGAGGTGAAAAGGGCGGGGACTGCGGATACTTACTCGTGATGCTTCGTAAATTCGGCTGGTTCGAATTGGCGCAATAAACTTGCTCCTACCGCCAGTCGGAAAAATCCTATATCTGATATCGTACGCTGTACATTACAGATTCACGATGGTATAGCCGATGATAGGATACTATAAGTAAAATTTCGATTTGCTGCATGAAATAAAGATGAAGTATTATTTTTAATGAACTTATTACGTATTTCCTTAGTTTCTTTGTTTTATTAAAAATTACTCTTAATTGTCTTTTAATAATTAGAATATTATAAAAAAGTAGACCTTTTTATTATATTTTGTAATTCTACGAATAAGAACGGCTGAGTAATAACTTTTTTTTTAATAAATTTGTATATTAAAAGAATCAACAGTTGCAAAACGCTTGTATAGTAAACTAAAGAGAAGAGATTAAAATTTATTGAATATCAGTAGAAACAGACGAACATAGCCAGACACTGGTTCCAATCGATTTTAAAAAAACTTTCCTTCCCAGTAATCAAATCATTTTTTAAGTTTTTTCATGTTTTAAATGATGATATAAGTATAAAGACACGGTTCATTGAACCTAACTTAATGGAACGTTACTTACCGTCGTAAACATTTTAACCTTTCGACAATCATTTCTTCCATCCCAAGAAATCTCCATTCTCGCAGATCAGCAGCACATGTCCAACTTCCACGAAATTATAAAAGCCACACACGACAGTCTCTAAATAAACCTCCGTGTCGGGAAAGACGAAAAAATTCACCTCTGGTGACGGAAATCGTGGTAAATTCTCTCATTTCCTTGACAGAAAGAAAAGACGGCTCGTCCCCCGTCCACTCCAAAACGTAGAATCGCGGAATAAGACGTCATTAGGGCGGCTCGCGTGTCTCGCAGTCGACGCCCACCTGCGCTAACGAATCGACGCAGGTGTGAGGTAATGATAGACGCGAGGCTCGCTCCGGTCCCATCGATCGCGCTGCCCGCCGTCACGGATCGGGATCGCTATTAGGCCGAGCCGCGCTCGAGCGGCTCGCGCGCCGATGCCTGGATTTAATTGCACCCTTTGGTGTCGCGCAGCGACAAGTGCCCCGGGTATGTGGGTTATTTAAATAATACGGACGAGTGTCGCTGATAAATGGAAGAATAATTAAGAGCCTGCAATTTACCACTTGCAATTGCTTCTATTTGTTGAAAATAAAAGAAAATTGGGTAATCATTACGTCAACTCGGTTACTTTTTTTATTCGTTAAGACACTTAGAAAAGGATTAAATTTGCAATGAATCGGGCTTTCGGCCGGCTGAAAATTTAAAGTCTCATTAAGTTCGTCTAAAAGTTCATTTTTCTCCTGCGGTGGATAAAAACCGGAAGCCGGCCGAAAGGATTATCCGAACAATTAAAATAGGAAAAAGTTGGCCCACCGCTCGAGCGAAACTTCCATCGGGGAAAGGGGGACAAAGGGGCGGGGGAATCCCCGTTTTATCCCCCAATAAAGATTTCCGCGACTCGGTCCATCCTTCCCGGCTACGAGCTGTCCATTTAAAAGTAGCGTGAAACCGAAAGAAGAAGGGACAAGTCAATCCAGCAGATCGCGAAGTTTACTCCGCGGAGGGGGGAGGGGGGAGCGCAGCTGCCAAATACTCTCGAAAAGTTCGGGCCGCGAGCAATTTTCCCAACTGATCCCCGTGTAAGGAGGAGCGCGCGGGCGCGGATGCGACAGTTTCTCGGCGCCTTCTCGCTTTATTGCAATTTCGAAGGTGGGCGCTAGTTCTAACTTGACTTTTTCGCGCGACACCCCGTATTGCAAACGACCGACGACTTTGACTCTCCTCGACGAACTTCGCGAATACCAGGAAATCCCATTGATTATTGCGATCGCACGGAATTCCCCTCAAGTTGTTTTCGATTTGTTCAAAAAATTTTATGAAGCGAGCGAATTATTTATCGATGCGAAGGAAGATTGTTTCACCGAAGAAACTTAAAATGTATTGATATTGGCGTGTTGTGCAAAAGGTTTTTGATACATTTTAAAGATTATTTTTTAAGAATTAATTTAAAAACATTAAAACAGTAGGTCTTTTGTTTTTCATTTAATTAATTTTATCATTTTCGCTTTCGATCTCCAGTGAAATAAATATAAAAAGTGTAACTTCCGGCTGCGCATGCATTCATAATCCTGAAGCTTGTCATGCTCACCGAAGCAACAAAATAAGTATTTTAAAAAGCAAATTATCAAGATAGAGTGAATCTTACTAATTATCCACTGATAACACTAATTAGTACAACATATCCTTAATTAAGTAGTAAAAGACGACTATGGTTAGACGTGTTCCGCGAGCTCGCGTTCCCATTGTAGCTCTGAAGGAAATTTCGTTGTTGAACCTTGTATTGTACATAAATTACTTGATAAAACTAGCTTTTGTGAAGTTTGCTAAAGCTTGCATTCCTCGTGTAATAACGTTGCAAGTAGTCATGAAATATTTTAGCGCATGTGCACGAGTTGATGGACGAGAAAC
This sequence comes from Eurytoma adleriae, assembly GCA_900480045.1. Classification (NCBI taxonomy): domain Eukaryota; kingdom Metazoa; phylum Arthropoda; class Insecta; order Hymenoptera; family Eurytomidae; genus Eurytoma; species Eurytoma adleriae. Next base: position 145,551 of record UXGC01000182.1, on the reverse strand, counting down.
TAAATATGTATCCTTTAATACGAATATTACTGTTTTAAAACATTTAGCATTAAATTGCCCCCGGCTGTAAACAAAAACAGTTTATCAAAGTATTCATGAAATTTTTTTAAAGAGGCTTTTAAAATGAAATGTACTTCAAATAAAAGTAAATATAACGAAAAAATACTTTTCATATCGTGCAATGAATCATAAAAAAAATTTACCCTTTCGGGCTGATATTAGTGTTGCTGTGCAGGCGGTGCCTTAGCTTATATATTCTAAAAGGTCAAAAGGGAGATGTAAAAAGTGAAGGGGCCATTTATCGCGGCACTAATGTCGCCGATGGACAAGGAATTAATCCGTTTATACCGCCGAGGGCGTCAGTCACTTGCAAAACAGGCGGTTTTACGGGCCGGCGATGAGATTGCCCGGCTTTTACGGCTTTTACCCCTTTTTCCCCGCTGCAAAATCTTCTCCGCTTCGCTCATCAACCCGACAGCTGCAAGTTCTTTTGAAATTATCCGCTGCAGCCTCTCCTTTTTTTATCTCCATCGCTGCAAACCATTTGACGCATTAAATCCCCTTTCCTTTTCCGATCGATCCAACGTCGATTTTTCATTTTATTAATTTTCGTCCGCTGCCCCGAATTTTTTTACAAATTAATTCTTCGAATAAAATTTAACAAAAAAAAAGATAAACATTGAATTGGAAAAAAAGGAATAGCAAACAGACACGGTGAAAGCCGTCAAAATAAAACTTTCAAAGAGAATATCTCATTTTCCGGTGCGCACGGGGCGAGCGAAAGGAGAGAAAGAAAAAAAATTGGCGTGTCAGAAACATCAAAATGTAAATCCCCGGCAGAAAGAGACTAATGCTCGAGGCGCGTAGATTCCGTACGGCCGTCACGGCTGTGCGGCCGCACGCGAGGTCCGTCGCGGCCGGCGGGCAGTTAACAGGCATGAAAACGCGCCCGGCCGATTGTAGTCTTTTCCAGCTCCTAAAGCGCGCGCGCGATTTTTATCTTTACGAGGGCGGCCTCTCGAGCCGCGCCCCGTAATAGGCGCGCTCGAAAATTGCGCCGATTCCCTCGGCCCCCCGCGCGGACAAAGGGGGCCGATTTAACCCCGGGATTGCTCGGCTAATTAGGGGCCGTTTTTCTATCTCGCGCTATTTCTTAGCCGCGCGATCTTTCTCCGGGTAATCTCCGTAATTGCCGGCGTCGCGGTGAGGCGTTTGTTGGATTTATGTAGTTTATCAAGCTAAAAGCTTTTTTAATTTAAGACCCGGGCTTCCACGGCGCGGCGCCCGGGAAATTCCTCGCGCCGATCTTCGCGACGCGGCTGTACCTGCTCGCGGGGACGATAAAAATTTCACGCCCTACGCCCGCTGGATATATACGTAATTCAAGGCCGTAATCGCAGGTTCGCCAGGGGGATAAGCAACTTTTACATTTGGAACTATTTAATTTGCTTTGCCTTAGTTGACCAACAAATAACGTCTTCCGAATTACTTTTCGCTTGAGAATTCAGGAACTCGCGCTTTACTGCAGACGTGAATTTACAGGTTACAAAGTTTTATCAAATCTCAGTGTCAACCAACTGCAAACTACTTTTAAAAAGATTTTTCCCTCGCTCTCCCTCCCCAGGTTTTTTTCTGGCGAAAAAAAAGTCGCGAGAGTAAACGAGAGAAAGAAGGTACTAAAGTTTACCGGTGGAACGTGGAAAATGCTTTGAACTTTTCAATCGTACAGGTGTATAATCTAATATTTGTTGGACACAGCGTTGTCGTTGCAAAATTTAATTCAAACACACCAGAAATAAACAAATTTATACAGAATAAAATAGAATGTACATTTTTAAGTGGATTAAGATAATTTATACTCTTCTTTTCTGTTACAGGTATGTTGAATCTCCGAAACTCGGACTCGTCAAATGTCGCTCGTAAGTACCTATAACCACACCTTACAAACTTAAAGTCCACTGTTAACTTACTCATGGAGACCGCAATCTGTCAGCTCTTAGCAAGAATCTTAGAGTGTTCAGTACTTCCCTGCGAGCAATCACCACCGTGACCTAACTAGATAATCGCTCCGCCTCTCACAGTTTTCCCTCCTCACACCCGTGCATCCCCAAGATCTATTCTTCACCTAATGTATGCAAGAAACTTCTAGATCCTAAGAAAATTCGAGAAAAGAACGAAATCGAAAATTTAAATTATTGACCCGAGGGGCCTTGAGTAGGCACATCGTGAAGTGTTCCCGAATTTGCATTCCGCAGTACTGAAAAGAGCAGTGACGCTGAAACTAGCGGTAAATTAATCGTTCCTGTTTTGTACGATGTAAAAGTATTTTAGCTCAGGGGCTTTGAATAAGACGTTGGTGTTCTTTTTTAAGATCCCACCTATACTTAACTTCGATATTATAAGGCGAAGTTTGCGAAAATGCTTCCAAGTTTGATGCGAAAACAATTTGCGCAGTACAATATTTTGCCTTTTTTATCGAAAGAATAAAAAAAGTGGAGATTATAAAGTCTCCGAAGAATAACTTTATTAAATATTCGCGGTGAATAATAATGCAGCGCGCCCCTGGGATTATTTTCAAAATAAGACGCTTCGAAAAACATACGGGACGGATGCTCTTGAAAAATGCAAACAAATTGAATGGGAGTAATTAAGATAACAGCGAACATATCGCGTGAATAAAAAACGAAGCGACGAAGGCGCCTGCTAAATAATCAATGAAACGACAGCGGCATTAGAAGAGTCACGCGTATGCCGCGCTGCAAAAGTAATGAGGCGGAGGTGAAGTGCGCGGCGAGGAGTCGCAGAGGAGAGCTCGCGAAAAAAAAACTTCGAAACTCATTTTCCGGGATATCCGGGTCATTTTGCTCGCCGGTGGTAGAAGGAGAGAGAATCTCGACTCTTTTTGCCGCCTCCGCTTCACGGGGATCCTTCGATTATCGATAAAAGACGAAAGAATAAATTAGTTCGTTGACGGCGAATTCAAGGTTTACCAAACTTCCGAGCCTCTCGCCATTCTCCCGGGGATTTTTCGATTTCTCCTTTTTGCCCCGCTCGTTCTGCCCGGACGCAAGTTTCTAACAAACTGCCGCTCCTCTCCTTATTTATTCCCTTCTCCCTTTCGCTCCCGCGTCATTCTTCATCTTTGCCTCACTTCCCGCCTGATTATTCCGGCGATTTTATTCATGACGGGAGATTTTATTCCCATCCCTGAGACATTTTTTTTCTTTTAATTTATACCTTTTACTATATTTAAAACTTTTTTCAATTTCTGATATTACAAAATTGAGTTTGATAATAATTAATTGCGAAAAAAGTGAAAAATACTATTGTGTCTGCCTGATAAAGTACTGATTAATTTTTTTAAATTAAACAATATTCATTAGTATCTAAAGAAGCAAAAATGGAAATTTTAAATAAATTTATTTATAGTTCATTAAAATCTAGTAAATCTATCTATATCAAATACACTTTAGAAAAGTTTAATTAAAATAAATAGAAAAACAATGGAAAAATATACTAAAAGAATACCACATCATAAAACGAACTGAATTAAAATAAAAATAGTACACGAAATGATCGCGACTTAACGGTGCCCTCACCTACGAGTCGGTGAAGAGGTAAGTGTGTCTTAAGAAGAGCGTCGCATAGTTCGATGAAAGTTGAACGCACGTCCGCGGCGAGAGTTCGGCCCGTTAACGAGGTCCTTCCGTGCGGAGGAGCAGCGAGTGGGCACGTATTCGGCCCGAAAGGCCCTAATGACCCCCCCGGCCACTCGAGCGTGCACCGCTAATTACCGGACCAAGTGTATTTTCTCGCGGCGAGGCGACGACGACTCCGGGCTCCGCGCGCCCCACCCATTGTTGCGTGCGCCACACCGGCCCGCTCGAGAGGAGGCTTTTCTCGTGAATGAAGACCCGTCGGGTCACGAGTTCACGCGTCGAGCGCGACTCTTTCATTCGCGAACTCGGCGCCCGCTGCAAGTGGTTCAAGCCCGGGTTCGCTCGGACGTGCGCCACCGTCTTTCTTCTTCCAACTTGTATAAAAGAAAATTTATCCGCTTTGGTGGTTCGAATTGCGCTTTCTTTTTGCACCTTTTGTTTTACGGCAATTACGTCGGTTAAGCGGATTATCTGATTTGTTTTAAAATTATGCACTTGACGTTATTTTAGGAGGATATTTACGGATATGACGGAGAACGGACTGCAGCGGCTGAAAATACCCACCGGAATTACGATTAATCGATCAAACTTCAGCGTGACACTTTTCAGCCGAGCCGTCCCCCGCAAGCTTCCCGATATTTTTCTCATCAGGGCGCGCGGTATCCCTTCGCGGCGGCGCTCAGCCTCGCCTCCTTCGGCGACAAAAATTTATCGCCGGCGCACTGGCGGACTTTGATTGTCTTCTGAATAGTCACGCTAATCGCGAAAGTTGCACTGTCGAGTTTCGTAAGTCGTTAAATCGCTGTGTACGCTCGCCTAAGGACTTAATCTTCCATTAAGTTTTAACGCTATTTCGAGGTCGAGCTTGGGAGAGTTTGCGCTTCGCATCGTTTAGGCGCCCTATCCTGGACCGGGCGCCGCGCGAACTTCGCCCGATGGACCCAAAAAGGGGAAGAAATTATACCTCCGAGACTTTGGTGTAGCGCCTCGCGCGCTTGTAATTACGATTCGGCTATTATCTTTTGAATTTCTTCCCGATTTATAGAACCTACTAACTTTCGCGTCAAAGTTTTTACTCCTTTTGGAATTTTGTAAGGCCTCAGAGTCTAATAAAATATTTAGGTATCCATTGTGTTATACTGAAAATAAAAATGTTTGATTTTAAAAAACATTAAAAGTTTGTTATTTTGTAAATATTTTTATAATAAAAGTAATTACAGGTGGTAATTTTTTCCACCAGAACTGAAGTCTAAATGAATCAGTTAATTACTTCCATTTAAGTGCACTGCCATTATTTTGCACGTTTTATAAATTTGCAGTAATTAAAAAGAAGCTATAGTGAACATTTAATTAAAAAAACGATAACTACTCGGAAAGAAAACGTTATCGAGCAAAATGAAGGCTCATCGAGAAAGGCAATAAAAAATTTTTCAAAAAAAGCCCTTTAATGTGTGACCCGATTTCAAAGCCGATCTTCCTGTAAACTTCGGGGGCAGTTGCCGAAAATCCGGTCTGCACGCACGAGTATCATCGCCAGCCGTTAATCATACTCTGATTGCGATCCGCAGAGGGAAAAAAATTCGGCTTGTATCCAGTCGGCGGTGGGGCGGGGGTTGCACGTGGCCAACGGGCTCCGCGGGGAAAATGGGTTAAGTGCTCCATGATGGATAACCTCGAGGACGCTGCAATTTTTTTACGCCGCAGCGCGTCAAATTGTTTAATTTCGTTACTTTTCTTCCGGGGATCGCTTCTCGCGGATACCACATCGCCCAGTCGGCGAAACGCCGCTGACCTTAATTCGCGAGAAGCCAAGTTTCGCTTCGACCCGCTGAGCTTTGATGTGGCCGGGGTTCTTTCGCCGTGTGATACGTGTGGTTGTGACCGCAGCGTCTGGCTGGAAAAATTGCACGTCTCAATTTGGCTTGGCGGTTTGGACTGTGTGGTTACATAATTAGGGCAAAAGGCTCCTCGAGAAAAAAGCTTCCTGCTCGTTAAGTACATATTCCTTAATTGCATCAAGGGGCACCCACCTAAAGCTGCAAAGCTCCGGCCACTTTCGTATTGATTTTATCGACGCTATTTGTAAAAAAAAACATTTTAGCCCCAATCAACTTAATAATTTAAACAAATAGACGTTAATTCACTTCGAAAATATGAGGTACTCGACGAACAATGCGCAATTAAAGGTCAACCCGGGGAAAAAAAAATTTCGCGAGTCTCTGGATTGCTTTTTCCCTCTGTGTGTGCACAAATCTCGAAGCAGCTCTCTCCAGTGATAAAAGGCCAGCGCTCACCGCGATCGCCCTTATCTCTCTTTATTCGGCCCCTCCCACCTTCCCTCCCCCGGGCGCGTGATGCGAATGCCTGACGTATTCAAGACGGCTCGAAATTTTATTTACCCTCGGCTCTTCGAAACTTTCATCCCTTTTTTTCTACCGATAACCTCGATTAACGGCTCACGGACGACGGGAGTGCGTTAGCTCAGGGGCCCTTCTTTGTACTTTAGAAAATTTTTTTAATTCGCATTTTTCAACTTTGTTGGAAAAGGGACCTTTTTTAATTAGCTAATTATTAAATTAATTAAATTTTTGCCTGCACTTTTAAAAGAATCTTATATTCCAAGTTTTTTTAAAGTCTGCCACTCCGAGCGTCTGAATAAAATATCGCGAAGTGTATTAAACAAACAATAATGCTAACTCAACTTTTTAAAACAAATAAAGTACTTTATCATCTTGGAGAAACTTCATTTATTATTCTTACAAGCGAAAGAAAAATTATTTCAACTTTTCTTATCTGATTGTTACAACTTTCGTTTCTGATAATTAAAATGCACTTAACAAAAAAAAGCAATTTTGCGCAGTACAAAGAAAAAAGTCGAAGGAAAGGCTTGCGAGTGATTAGTGACGGAGGGTGAGGGGAGGTAAGGAGGCCATCGGAGGAATGGAGAGCAAGGAGAGAGAGAGGAGGAAAAAGAAAGATGGAACTGTCGATGCCGCCGGGCTGCTTCTCGGCTTTATTCGATTTCAAAGAGATCCAGCTGGTTTCTCGGAACAGAATGGATATCGCTAGCTCTCCTCCCCTATCTCTCCTTTCTCTCCGTCTTGGAGAGGCGCGTGGCAACGGCCGCAGAAGCGAGGAATCTCGAGAATCCCGAGCGCGCCCCCTCCACCCGCGCGTCTGTACAGCTACTCAAAAGTGAAAAGGCACAAGCCCGATCTCCCTCTCGCCGCTCCGCGCCTTTGCCTCCTCTTTCTGTTTTAGCGAAGGCGCGCGCGACCAAGCTGCACGGGGAATTGTCCTAAACATTTCGCAGTGATTCTAAGCTCCTCCTCTTGAAATTTTCGAATCGACGGCACTATAGCTAATCAGCGCGGAGTTTGCAAATTAAACGTTTTTTACGGTATCACATAAAGTTGAAAGTCTTTTTTACTAATTCAATTTTACAGGGATATTAACGCAAAATGAAAATTCAATGTAAATAAAGTCGTGATTTTTAAATAATACGATTTTAAAAAATGTTCAACTTTTAAAATTTCATTTAAGTTTTTCTCGTTTACCAGATTTTATCCCGTTTCCAAACTCCGACTGGCGCTCCCTTGGTTTTCGAAATCCTTCGAGCCGAAAAATAATAAGAATAGATAAAAAGTTTGACAGTCTCTCCGGCGGGCTTCTAAAAATAATCTTGAATGAATAAAAGGAAGCGCCGTTTTAAGGAAGCTGCGCGCGACCGTCCTTGAATTCGGAACGAGACATTTTTTCATAATTAATGCCTCCCCAAGGTGACGTCATTCGCCGGAGGTTTAAAGTTTACTCGCGTCCCCTCTGCGACAGAAGGGGGAGGGTGGGGCGACTTCCGCCGCTGGCGCGATATATAGTCGTTGACGTCGAGCGTAGCACTTATACATATTAGACGCGTAAGCGCGTGCGATGTGCGCGTAGTTTTCTCTCTCGTCGCGCGGAGCGAGCTGCAAAATTGAAGGGGATAGCCAAGCGCGCGCGCGCGCCTCGCGATGCCGCCTATCCAGCTGAGGCTACATTTAATCTTCGTATTGCCTTTTTTATGAAATAATGTTTCGCGTTTTTTTTTCTTTTTCATAGCAGATCGATCGATTCTTTGAAATATTACATCGCATTGAGTATCAGATTTTTTTATTTTTACATTCTATCTTACTTATGGGAATTAGTTTTTTGTCGGAAATTTTCGAGTTTATATGAAAATCTTATCTTGTAAATAAAGAAAATTATTCCGAAGTATGAGATAATCTCGAGATAGGTAGTTTACGAAGTAAACACGTGGATATTTGCAGGGTAGAATATTACCTTTTTTAAATCTACGAAAAATGTACGTTCGTAAATTTTCCTATTTTTCTTTAGTTCCTTAAATATTTACTTAAAAAAAGTATTACTTTTTTCATTTTTATTTTTTGTACGTACACGTCTTATCAACTACTCAAAACTTCACTAAATTTTGCAATCTTTTCATATGCACAATTGTGATCTCACCTCGACCGGGGAGCTACCTTCTCATCGGAAAAAACGCCAGGTTTTTGAAGTTTCCCCGCATTAACTTTGCACTTCCGTACACATATTGCAGCCGCGGTAACTCGCGCAACCCGCTCAAGTTTTTCCCTTTCTCCCCCACTCCCTTTCTTTTCTTTACCTCTCTCCCCTACGCTACAGAAACACCTGGTCTCATTTAGCGAATGCGAAAGACGAGCTCGGCTACGTTTTCCAAGATCGTTTGAAATCTTGAAAAGCCCCGTTTTCTTTTGCGTTGTGACATTCTCTATGTCTCCCGGGAATTCCTGCGTACACTTTTTTTTCTTCTACTCGGTATACTCTAGATATTAAATTTTTTCGCAGTATCTCATTAAAGCGGGGGAGATAGAATCTCAAACGACAGTTTTTTCCGCGAATAAACCCTCGTACGCCCTTTTTCTATACAAGTACCAACTTCAAAACAAACTATATTTTTTAATCATAGTTGGATGTACACAGCTCGAAATTTTTCTTTTCTCAACACTGATCGTCGAATTTCTCGAACACTCCGTATACGCAAGGTAAAACGATAGCATCACTTGCCTCGCCAGTTTCTTCAATTTCCAAAGCATCGAAGTATGAAATACAAATAAGGTACTACGTTGCAGCGACAAATTTTAATTAGAATTTCATAATGCGCCCCGGTCTTTCACATAACGGCGTAACTCGCGCGAAAAGCTTTTACACCCGTAGAGCACGGAGGAGTCGCGTCCGCGTAATATGCAGCTAAGACGCGTCGTTCCAAGTCTCGCGAGTAAGCAAAAGGGAAGCCGGCTTCCGCCGGCTTTTTGTCTCGCGGAACTGTCGCAATTGCGCGGCTGGCGCGCCTGCAAATCTGCCTCGCCCGCCGCCCGCTCAAGGCTTTTCACACCCCCTCCCCCTCCTTTTTTTTTTTTTTCAACGGAACAATTCGTTGCTTGAATTGAATTACGCCGCGTGCCTCGATCGCTGCGTGGAAAACCGCGAACGTTTCGCTGGTTTTTGTTTCCGTCGGAAGCTCTGATATTAAATTAAACGCTCGCTATACCGCGTTATACAATTAATTATCGCGTTTCGCGCGAAACGTGAATGTACGTTAATTTGAGGAACGGAAACAAAATATTTTCCAAGAATACGCGCAATTCGATATTAAAAAACAGTTCGTTCGGTGAAATGGATCGCGAGGAGCGTAGCAAACGTTAATAAAAATTAATTGACAAATTAAAGCGTAATTGCACGAGAAAAATAAATACATATCACGGCGTTTCTATGAATAAATCAGCATATCTGGCGGGGTAAAGCCCGGCAAAGCCTGGGAAATAGCTCTCTAAAAGGAATGGAAAAAGGAGCCACAGGCTCGCAATTAACAAATAAGCATAGAATGGGGTAGAATATACAAATATAAAAGGAGAGGCGGAAGAGAAGGTGAGAGGGAGAGGCGGTGGCCGGATGGGTAGAAGGGCAAGACCGTGGGTTTGTCTCCTCCTTCCTCTCCCACGGCTTCTCGCCTTCCTTCCCTCCTGATTACTCATAATTATGCTAATTAGGCGAATGCATTATCAACGCCAAAGCTCCCGGGCGAGAATCGGCACGGCCGGGCAGAAGGAAAATATTACCGAGGCGCATAATTTTTTCAGGGCATTCCCTCGAGTTAGCGGCGCGCGAGGATCGAGAGATCCATGTAAAAGGGGGGTGGTAATGATCGGGAGGCGCGCGGGGCGAGCCGGCCAACTAATTTCGGCTAATCAACTCATGATTATTTGAATGAGAGCCAATTGTATCCAGGTGCAGGGTTACTTGCCCTTTGAATTATGCAGCCGCGGGGATGGCGTATCCTTCGGCCGGCGTTTTCCCGGCCCTCCCCCGGGGGGCGGCCCTCGCACGCGGATCCCAAGCAGTCCCCGGCTAAAATGAGCCCTGGATATTTTCGTAATTAAATGCTTCTTCGTTAGCTCGTTGATTTTATTAAATTTCAAGCCGGCGTCGCTTTTTCTTCGTTCCAACCCCTCGCTCGCCGCGGCCCCCGGAGCTTTATTTATTTTGCCTCCGCCACTCGTCGCTCGCTTCCCTAATTCACCTTTTTTATCCCTCTCGACCCAGCTCCGCGCTTCTCAACTTTGTCGCTGAAATATTTACGCATAATTACGTAATTACGTGTGGATGACCGACGAGATGTTTGAAATTTTTTTGTTTTTCAAAGCCGACGGGAATTTGTCCGAGTGGATGCCGCAAATTAATTACTCGGATGATGGAATTTAACGAGTAATGAGATTTGCCTATTTGATTATTTTATTCTTTCCGCGAACCGAAAGTAATTTCAAAGCGAGGCCGCGTTTCTGGCGGGTTTTTAATTCCGCGAAGCCACGCCGAGCGGGAGCGCACAAAATTCGAGTGTTTTCTCTCGCTGTGAAGTGCGTACGAGTGCACTGCTGTAGAAACGAATGACTTCGTTATCTGTCGAAAAATTTGAGCTACGCTAAGGGTGACTTGTGCGCTAGGAGTTATTCATTCCTTGTAATCGCAATTTATAAAAGAGAATTTTTTTCATTTAAACTAATTGAAAATATTCTACTGACTGTAATATACTATTTAATAATCATTTAGGGTATAATGCTCCTTTTATATTAAACAAATAAATAAATAATGCAGTAATTGGATTTTTTTGCGTTTTTTCATATGGTTATATTAAACTTCCGCCGAAAATATAAAAGCTCGGTATGAGAATTCCGCAAATTAGTGCATTACAAGCAGTAATGCGTTCGATCAGCGATAAAGCGCGGCGCGCGGTTACGGACCAGTTTTTTTTCACCTCGGCCTGCCCCATAATAAATTCAGTTACGCGATAGCGCACGCAATGTTGTAAATTTAATTAAAAACTTTTCCCACGATTCGCCGATTATTTACAGGCGGCGAGGCGGTGCGTCGAAGGCGGCGATGGGACCCACCTTAATTAAACATCATCTATAATCCCACGCGACGCGCACTCAATAAGCCCATTATTCGCGGGCCGGAAAAACACGGGGGCAAAAACTTCGGGGGCTAAATCAAGCGCTTGGCGGGGCTCGCGTGTCGCGCGGACATCGCAACTTCTGCATTTACGCATTTCCGATACCCCTGCTAAGCTCATTAACTCTTTTTCCCCGCGTAAACACGCTGATATCTTCTTGTGTGCGCGGTGCAGCGTCATTAGTTTACCTCAAAAGACTGTTTTATGCTATTTTTTGCTAGTTCGCTTTTTCAACACTTTTATGAAGGTACGGAAGTACACGCTGGTAAAAAGAAACGTGATATATTGATTTTCTCACCGTTGACTTATGCGTTATAAAAAAATGTTTCGTCAGTTATTTTGTTAAACATAAATTTTAACAGGAGCATAATTTATAACTTTTTATAATGGAAAATAGCCATTAAGCTTCTAAATCCAACAACTCCTTGTTGCCAAAATATAGTTTCAAGGATGTATTATGTAAAAGCGCAAGTTTATTCCAAGGGCATTTCGGCTAACGAGCAGAAAAAGAAAGTTCATCCCGATTAAAGGGAAAAAGCCGGGTAGCGCATCCTGTCGCTTCGTGACCGCGCTCTCCCGGCTAAAAGGGAAGCAGCTCGCCGGGGGGAAACGCACTTTCGGAATAACGATCAGTCCCGCGCAGCGGATCCGCCGCCGCGACCCCGAAGGGGGTGAGATTCATGGAAGTCCTCGTTAAAGCCCTCGGGAATTCATCCCGACTTCCAAAGTAGCTTTTAAGTACCTCTCGCGCGTGGGCTCGCCGCGCGCGCCCGGGGGAGGGGCGCAGACGCGACCTCGCGGCGTTTTTCGCCAGCCGTCGGCCTTTTTGCGCGTCGCGGGGCCTCAATTTCGACCGACGCCCCCGCTTTTATGCGAGTTTAATAAAACGACGGTTATCCGACGACGACTAGAAATTTGCCGCGCGAAACCGGGAATTTCCCCTTTTATCGCAGTTGATGTTTACACGGCGAGAGGTGCGTTGCTAGGGGCTGGCTTCAGTATGAAATTTTGCATCTCGAACGTACCCTTTTGTTTCAAAAAAGACAAATTTTACTAATAAAAAATTAATTAAAAAAAATTCTGATAGGACTTTCGCATCTCCAGCTAGTGATAAATATTAAGTAGTATAAGTCAGTATGTGGTCAGACAAAAGAAACATAAGTTCCATGACGGTGAATACTTGAAGAAAAAAATTTCTGCTATTATTTATAAGGAAAGTTATTAACTATTTTATCAAGCAATACCGTGCACTATAAAATTTTCATTCCACCGTAATCCCTACAGGTGCAGTTAAATTTACATTGGCAGAAACGACGACCTACTCTTCCACAAGTACGATATACGTCCTTTGTACAAAAGACTGCGAAATTACACAGAGTAACTATAAAATCTTCGTTTCATAATTTGAGTCGCGGAAAATCGTCTTCAGAAATTAAGTAGGAATATTTTCGTATTCTATTAGACAATGTTAATAAATGTACGGTACACGTATTGCATAGTGATTAAAATACTTTAAAAGTATTTATGAATTACGTAAAAATTAAAAAGAATGAGCATTTCTCTCAAAAGGCCTTGGGGTGCATCCAGTGACCTCGCAAATTAGCCGCTCGGGTCATCAGGCATTATCTCGAAAGAAAAGCAACTTACGCGCGCCCCCATGAATATTTAGCCAGTACTTGACCGACATCTCTTTCCGTTTGGTAGGCTCCCCTCCGCGGGCGGCCAAGCTCCTTCCTTCCTTCCTCCCTGCACGTCATTATTTTGAAAGACAAGAAAAACTCGGCGAGCGATTAAAACTCGGCGGCGAGTGCATAATCGGCCGCCTCATAAATGAGGCAAGAGGTGAGAACGAGCCGATCGGGAGCTGGCCGACCCCCAGCTTTGTTCCCGGCGGCCGGAGATCTAATAAAGGTCTCCATTCGACTCGCGCGCGGCACTCCCTCATCGGAACTTATCCTCCCACCCCGGGTGCCGCCTTCTTTTTCGCCGCGCGCTTCGCTCTTTCAATTCCCGCTTCCTCGCTTCCGAAGGGAATAGTCCGCTTTTTAAGGAGGTAGGCAGTGATAATTGCGACTCCATTTTTTCCGTGTCGCTGATTACACAGTAATTACAAGATCCCATTATTCTCACGGCCGCTCCCGCTTGGATCCCTTCGATTGAAATATAGATCATTTTTTATTGGCTCGAGCCGGGGAGGATAAAAAGTTCGCTGATTACGATTTCATTTTTCGCGCGCTGTTAAAGCGATAATGCTACGTACTCGGATTAATTGTCATCTTTTCACTGTAAAAAGGAAGTACTTAGCTTCAGCGAAACAATTAATTGCGCTGTAATTTTTACAGTATTGCCCGCCGTCAGCTATCACTGCTTTCCATTTGTCACTAAAGAACGAATTCCTGACTTCAGATGCAATCGATTCATCAAGTCGCTTTTTTATATCTTCGCAAGATTGAAGTGCTCGTTAGCAAGACTGTTAGCCATCGATCTAAACAAGTGACAATCTGAAGGCGCTATGTTTGGTGAATGCGGCGAGTGAGACGTTCTTTGTCCCTTGCATCAAAATCGCCACTTATTCGCCGTAAATGATGACTTTCAGCAGATGTTTTCAAATTCAACCAAAAAAGTAACGTTTCCGGTAGATTTGCTTCGTAGACAATAAAGTTTTTCCAGTGTAGTAAAAAGCAATACGGTTTGCGCTTGATATATAATAAATTTTTATGGTTAGTAATTTTACGTGTAGCGACTATGCACACAACATTAAAACGATACTACTTACACCGTATATAGGAAGTAGGCAGGAGTATTTGAGTAAATGAAAAATCTGATGTTGATTGAAAAAACTTTTATTTTAATTCATAAAGAATCTTTTTATAAATATTTAAAAACGCCTTTGGCTAAGTTAGATGTATAAGAATAATTAAATTACAGTACACTTTCGAAATTTAATATTGTGTGTTTTGTTTATGTTCTATAAGACATGATGCTAAAGCAGTAGAAATTTACACGCCTGAAAGTCTTCACTTTTGTTTAAGTTTGTCGTAACAGCTGTCACAAGGCGTAATATATCGAGTTAACTTACGGTCTTTGAACCCTTCTCTAAACCAAAATACATACTAAAAGTATCAAAAGTAGACAAAATTATTGAAAGTGAACTTCGAAGTTTTAGTACCGCTGTAAAAGATTAAAAGCTTCGGGATACACAAGCGAGCGGAGCAGAGACAGACGGAGGACGAAAATGAAACGCACCTCGAACGTTCAATCGTTCGGAGGAATTTCGCCAGTCGTGTGCGCGCGAATCCATTAAGTTGTAATAAAACGGTGTTTCGTCGTTCGGCAGCGCGGCCCCCGAGCAAAGTTTCCCCGGCGCTACCTGCACCTCCGCGCCCTACCCCTCGCTCCGCGAGATCCGACTCTTACTTATAGCTTATAGGCGATAAATTTTTATAACGCTTTCACATTTTACCGGCTTTATTTTGCTTAGATTTTTCCCAATATATCGCTTCCTTAACTGCCTTTACTTACAAGGCGGCACCTTTGTGCCGCGAATTTCCCGGGAATAATGCAGCTACAAGTTAATGTGTTTATTTACGAGGCCAACTCTTCTCCGCCTCGGCGATAGCAGTAAAAAATCTAAATATAAGCGTAAAACGAAAAAATCACATTTTTCCATTACCCGTGCCTTTATTTTCGAGGGATAATTGAAGCCGAACGTCGTCGACAATGACGCGAGAATGAAAAAGAGCCGCGATTTGCGCGGTCGACGAAAATTGGCAGGGCGACTGAGAAAAAAGGTACGCGCGCGCACTTGCTCGCACAATCGACGAGGGAACAATCGGCTCGTTACCTGCCCTCTCGCTCGCGCCAAGTGTGCATTGAATATGTTTCAAATGCCGGCCGCGCGTGTCGACGCCCCGGCGATTCCTCCGTTACTCACCTGCGAGTAGATTCAGCCGAGCTCGCGCTTAAATGAGACCAGTTTGCTCGAGAGGATTAATATGTTTACCCGGTGCGCTGACGCTCTATCGCGCGATGCAAAAGTAGCTGCATAAAAACTTGTTTTTATTTTTCTTTTCATGTGATATTTTTCAGTTAAAATTATAAGGAAAAAAACACCCAATTGTTTTTATAATTTTATAAGTTTTTATAAATCAGTAAATCAGTATATTTTTTATACAACATTAATGTACTATACTTACATGTAAACGAATTTTAATAACAACAAACTAACTACATATTTCAGTCCTTTAAGCTGAAAGAATTTACAAAAAGAGCTGGAAATTTCGTAAAATAATTCGCATAGCAAAAACGATCGCGCACAGTGCGCCGAGATTGATTGAATTTTAATAAAATAAAAACGAAACGAAAATGTTACACGGTTAAGCAGCGGCAGACCGGTAGGGGTGGTGGGCATTATGAAAAAGCGGAAGCGTTAGTCCCGTCTCGCTCGCCCGGGCGATGCACCTTTGTGATTTTCCGCCACCGCAAATCGCGGGCTGGCCGCAAAATTCACTTTAGCCCTCTCTCACCCCCTTTCGCAGTAAGCTGAAAACATGCTTTTGTTCGACACAAAATTTGCGTGCCCGCGCGGCCGCTTAATTCGCTCAAAGGGTGCACAACGCCCGGCGCATCGCAAAATAATTGTATTTCCCATCGAATGTGTAAAGCGATTCGCGCATGTGTTTAGCAATTTAACGCTGCTGATTAAATCGTTTATAAATCTCAAAATTTTAAATTGACGCCGCATCCCCCGGAATCAATTTTTTTTAACCGACCTCCGCTTAGTTCAGCTTCCGCGTTTAAAAAATAATCTGGCGACAAATGTGAAATTTAAAAATAGAGCTGCGGAGAATAATTTTAAAAAAATTTCAAACGATCAAAGCGTTAATAGTAGCTGAATAAAAAGCGAGTGCGCTGAGAAGCGAGCGATGAATAAACAAATGAATAAACAGGAGCGTAAAAATAGAAAGAATTGCAGCGAGTCTCCGCAGCCAATTATGCCGTGTAAATGAGGCAGGCCCATTTCTTCCGGTGTGGCGATCCTCGTGTAAAAAGGAATCAAGGTTGGAGCTGGTAAGCCGGCTAAAATTTCGGAACAAAGGGCCTGGGGAACCCTCCAACCTCAGCAATAGGGTGTACGAGCGCGTAGGAGCTCGTAAATTTTGAACGCACTCTCCTCATTATACCTGTGAGGCCATGTCGAAAAGCCGAAGAATGCAGAGAGCGGAGGCTGCCTTTTTTTACCAACCTTGGGCAATCTTTAATTTTCCCTACCCACACGCGTCCGCCCGTGTGTGTCTGTGCGCGTGCAACGCGAGGACAACTAGGTCAACCAAACACGCAGCTCACTTCAGCCTTTTCTTTCTTTCTTTCTTTTTTTTTTTTTTTTAATTTTCATCAAAACGAGGGAGAGACAAAGGTTAATTAATTCGCTGCTAATCAGAATTTCCGAACTCGCGTCGGTTTGTTTTCGCAGCCGGGCGCGATCTTATTCGCAATTTTTTTTTTGTCGAATGGAAACTCGCCGAAGCTAATGTTGCGGCGGTCCGTTTCGAGTCCGTACGGAAATTCATTTGGAAATTGAAATTCGCGAGCGGCGGGGAATTAACATAAACCGATTGCAAAAATAAATTCGCGAACTCTTTGTTTAATTTTTCAGCGAAGCGAGGAGACTAATTTCGCGTGCGCTCGCCGCCTGCTCTGCTTGTTAACTGGTTTACCGCCTGATAATGGCGAATAAAATAAATACCACTCGAGGGACGGGCGATTTAAATATAAAAACATAAAGCTAAAACCCTCGGAAGCAGCGCGTCCATATTCCGGCGCCCGGTTGCGCGTGAAAGTTAAAAAACGGCACGAAATCGAGCATACATTATTTACCGCGGCGGAAACAGCGCTTTGTATAAACAATTTTCCCGCGCACTTTTCTCGCCTCCCGAATCTTTCAGCGTAATCGAATGGTTAATTAAACCCGCTCTAATTCCTCGCAGGCAACCGCGAGGCAATCCTGTAAATATTTGAGATCTTTTCGGCTGCGGGGGAGGGTTGGGGGGGAGGCGGACCAAGAGCTTTGACTTTGACCGAGTGCAATCTGTAATTCGCTCTGGACTCCGTGGCTGCCTCGAAATTGCCCGGCGCACTTAGAGGCCGGGATTATGCGTGCGCCTGGTGAAAAATAGAGGGGAAAACTCGAGCGAGGCTTTTTTGCAGACTGAAGTAGCAAGACTTGGGCTTCTCCTCGAGCCTCCGCCCACCCCTTGCTGCTCTCTCTTTTTTTTATAGTTGTATAATTTATATTAGCTCTCGGCTCGCGACGGAAGTTAGCTTAGTTGACCCTGTTTCCTTTTTTGTGTGTCGCGCCACGGTAATGCGGGATTAGTTTTCTAGCTGAGGAACTCCTTTCGGCTTTTTTAAAAGTCGGAACTTGATGACGAGATTACTCGAGAATTTTAAACTCTTACAAAAGTCATCCCTATTTTTTTTCTCACTGCTACGTAAAATAGATAATTTTTTTCTCCACTTTTAAAGGGTGCAACTTCGTCGATTTATTTAATTTTTTGCAGTAGCGATTTTAATCAGCTTACTAAATAAATTTAAATCCGCGTTTAAAGAGAATAAGTTTATTTAATACCTTTACTGTATTTTCTCTCCTGTATATTAAAAAAAATGTACGCAAAAATGTGTAATCTTTAATGACATCGTAAATTTAAAATTTTGCATTTAAATATTTTCGTACCGCAGTGCCCATTAAGCGCCGACGTAACGAATGTTCTCATTTTCCATTCATACACACCCGCGGCTTTTAAATTCCTTTATTATTTTTGCGCAATTTAGAAGTAAAGACAGCGCGCGCGCGACTCTATCCGCGCGGCTGAGGGGGGGATCCTATATGCACACGTGAACACGCGGCGGGCGGCATCAGCGGCGCTTTCTAATTAGCGCAATTGACTCGCGAGGCGGCTGTCGCTTCGTGCGACACTCGAGAAATTCGAATGAACGAAATTTATACAAACGAAAAAAAAGGATGACGCGAGGTGGCGCGGCGCTCCCGGGCGGAAAGAGGCCGAGGGGAAAATAACGTCGCGCGGAATTTGCTCAATTATCGACGAAGCGTCGGGCAAAATGAAACTGCCGGTCGGAGGGGCGGGGGGAGGGAAAAATCGAAAAAGATGGAATGTCATTCGTTTACGAAATTTCATTCCCTTAATTTGAAATGCGCCGCCGCGCCGGTCTACTGATTCGTCGGGCGAATGATTAACTGGATCGAATAGTTTTAAATTTAAAAAAATTAATCAATACCGTATCTATTCATTGTTTGATAATTGACATTTCTTTTTTGAAAACGTTGAATAACGAAATGAAATATTAAAAATTGACTATTAATTTGAAACACATATTGCAAGAGAAATTGCGATATTTTAAATAATTCAGAGGAATAAACAATATTAACAATTATTCATTATAATGTTACGATAATTTTACAAAACAATATTTACATATTTAAAAAGTATGTAAAGTATATTTTAAACATGCAGATATACAAGAATACTAATAAATATGAAACTTATTTTATATATTTAAAAAAAAGTACTCTAATATTGTTTTATCTAAAAGAAAAATGACTAATTGAAGATACCCCGAAGTAATGAATATTTTTAACGTAAATTCGCTCGTATCAGCGAGTCGAAAGAGCCGGAAGAGCGAAATCTCGCGAACTTTCCCACCTGCGAAAGGAGTCCGGGGCTTTTTTCCTTATCTCCGCACGCAATTTCCGCGGATTAACAAGAAGCGAACTTTGACGTTGTCTTCGTCTTCGTTATCCGCGGTGGAGGCAACTCGCGCGGCGGCCCTGTCAGCCCCGGGGCTAATATTTTTACCCGCGTTGGAACTTGCCGCGCACGCACCTGCGACGATAACCATTGTTCCCGGGTACACGGAAAATTTATCCGGCCCCGACTCGCTTCTCGTCTTCCTCCTTATTTCTTATGGATTGGAAACGTGTAACATTACGCAGGGTAAATACCTCGGTGAAGTTGAATTTTCTCTTTAAAAAAAATAATAATTTCAACATTACTAGGTTGAGTTGATTTCATATTTTAAATGCGAGTCGGGTGAGTTTTCACTGCGAAATTTCGAAAACTCCGACGCGCGCTAAAAAGTAATTATCGCTATAGCAGCTGGGTATGAAAGAAGTGGTTAATTAAAAATTGCTTTGAGAGTAATTTTTTTGCAAAGTTGCTGGTGGGTATAAAGAAATATGAGAATTCTTTTTGAACATAATCCAACTTTGTTGCGCAACACCACACGATGGAAATGTGATATTTTTACATTTAGCACTGAAAATTGATACAGAAGCATTTAGAAAACATTGCACCAAGTAAGAAGAAAAGATGTATTGCAAACCCTACAAAATGTCTCACTTTGTATGTACACATCTTTATAACGTCCCCGGCACTTCCGCCGTAGTGTAAGACGTGACTTCGGCTGACATTGACTACTCGAGAATACGCCGGGTCTAACGCAGACTCATTCTACTGCGCGCGTCTTCTCCGCCGGCATTTCTCTCTCCCCGCCGCGACTCTTTTATTATTCGCCTTCCTCGGCGCTCCGGAAAAACTTGCAACCAACTTTCGAAATATAGTCCGTCATAAAATTCGCAAAATAAACTTTTTAGGGGATTACGCGCTCCTAGAATTACAGCGGGTCCCGCGCGTCGTTCGAAAATACGAGAACTTCCGAAATATATTTTATTCCCGCGCGCCTCGGCGGAAAAAAAATAATAAATGGATCGAACAAGTCAAAAAATATTTCGGAAGAAAAAAAAATCGTAAACTCAGCGCCGGCGAATAAATCAGCCGATACATTATAAAGTCGTGGGCGCGCGCCGGGCCGATTCGTCAAACGAGTCCCGCCGCGCGAAATCCAAAATAAACTTTGGCGCGCGCGAACTTTTTGCATTTCTCGCTCACTTAGACCCCGATAAATATGCCCGTCGCGCGCTCGGACGTCAGCCTCCCTCCGGCGCGCGCGCGCGCCCGTATCTCAGGGCGAAAATTATAAGTCGGCAGTTTCGTTATCGCGTAATTCATCTCTCCATTTCCCCCCTTCCGGCCGTGGGGTGGAGGCTATTTTTCGCCCGGGCGTTCCTCGACACATCCAGCCGACTTTTCTTTTATCACGTACGGCCCGGGCGCCCACCCCCGATTTATTTTGTGTGCGCCGGCTTTCCGCGCCGGATTAGCCTCTCTCCCCCGCTCCCGCGGCGGTTGCGGATCTCTCGCTCTCCCGTGGAACAAACTTCTTCAGCGTTTGAATTTACGGCGATTTTTCGCGTGATTTACATTGCGCGTGCTTGCGTGCGGCGGAAACTTTTTTTTTCCTCCCCCTCCACCTCCTCTCCTCGACGAGGCAGGGAGAGGGAGAGCGGATTTCTCTCTCCTGCCGTGATTAAGAAGAAAAATTTATAACGTTTTGCTGCGATCACGTGCGCAAGCTGGGCCACGCGTGGAGAAATTTTAAAGTAGCGCGACTTAAGACATTGTTTCCTTCGGTTTTAATAAAATATGACTGGCTCTTTCTTCTCGAGGGGAGAGACCTGGTCACGTTCGTCAGTATATTCATTATTGTCATAAATTTTTCTCCCGGATTAAAAGTTAATTAAAATTTTTCTTTTTTAAAAAAAATAAATAAGGAATCTTAGAAACAATTTGAAGTAATACTGGAAGCTTCATAATTAAATCGCGTTAGGAACGACGGGAAATGAGCAAGTTCTGATATATTTATTTCCGTCTCGTTAAATTTACAGCTTCGTGTCTCCGTCGTAAAATGAATTTTTTTTATCGCGCCTTATAAATTCTGCACTAAAATTGATGAAAGGCAGATGAGGTCGGCGTTACGTTGAGCGTCCTAAAAGTGGAGGGAGCCAGCCACGCGTCAATATTTCCATCCCGGCAGTGCGAAAGAGACTCCTGAGAAATTCCACGAGTTTATGAAGACGAAAGCCGATTCTGAAGATGAAGATATATCATTACATCTGCGCGCTCCAACTTCGGCGTATACACCTCGCGCGGGGGCTTTAATTTATTGCGCATAAAAGTAAAATCGCGGACTCGACTCGTAAATAATTTTTATAGGTGCACAAAAACGTAATAGTAACGAACCTGGACTGCCGGGAATTGGTCTGCTTTAGAAATGCTCATTGTTTATACCTATAATTTCATAAGAAATATATCTTTAAAAAAACTGGAGAACTCTGCTTTTTCCCTCATATCCTTTATATAGAGCTTTATTCCTTTAGTATTTTATCATAAAAAAATACTAGCCACAAAATCAGTCTGCACTTTTTCCACTATTTCTCAAATTTTGCAAGAAATGATTCTCCATTCAAGAAAAATGACTTCGACAGACAATCTCAACTAGAGATAATAGAATTCTGACTTATCACGTTATACCCATTTTTTCCTCGTTACGCGAGACCCACAAGTACTAATGTCTAGACCTAGAGTGTAGTTATCAGTCCGGTGAATTAGACCAATTGAAGGTGCACTGGGGCTCAACGGGGGCCGACGCAATGAGGGGAGGAAATTCGGAAGCGTTTTTCACGAGACCACAATAGTACACCCAACCGCCTCTGATACATTGGCCTCGTTTCCCTTCGGTCGAACGCGTGATGCCGTCGGTTATACCGTTTATGAAGTCGCTCGGACGAAAATACAGACGGGCGGTTAAAAAATCACCCGAACCACTGACTTCGGTTACTCTACTGTTCCTCTATTTTTTTTAAATTCACTCGATTGACACGTCCTCGTTAGATTTTTTTTTCAACTGAATATTGGATTGATGCGTAGAATGTGGACGTGGTCGAGCGGTCAATTTAATTTGTTCAACATTAATTTTACGAGGGTGGATTTTATTGAGCGGAAGGTAAAGAAAAAAATTTTTTTGATTGTGTTCCAGGTCCGCAGTCGTTCAGAGTCCGGCCGACCAACACCTCGGTCCTGGAAGGAGGCGAGGTCACCCTGCACTGCGAGGTCAATAATCGAGTTGGCATCGTGCAGTGGGTCAAAGATGGCTTTGCCTACGTCATACTGCCAAGTACGCCGTTTACTTTACTCCGCTACTTCTTTCTTTACTTTCGTCTTATTAACTTCGCTGAACAACTTTTTTTCCTTGCTGATGCCAACAATCCTTTCTGAATTCAATTCTCTAAGTGATTTTGTATTAATATTATTTACTCCGTTTTTTTAATTAAGTTTAGTAGAGTCATAAATAAGGTTTCTTTAATTTCAAAATTTCAAAATAGTAAAGTGTTTCTCAAAATATCATTGTAACTAAAAAAAATTTATCGATAATTAAACATTATTCTTAGACGGTGACATCGTTGGTCATCCGAGATGGCGAATCATAGGCGACCAGTCGCACGGCATCTACAACCTGAACATCCGGAACGCCTCATTAAGCGACGATGGGAGCTACCAGTGCCAGGTCGGCCCCAGCGGTCGGATCAAACCGATCCGAACCTTCGCCAGGCTCACCGTTCTATGTAAGTACTCCTTCTCCACCTTGTACAAAAGGAAAAACGTCGATCCGGCGGAAAACTGCGAGGATCCGCGTCTTCTCCCTGGAACAGCGAGCGCGGCCCCAATTAATCGAGGCACAAAAGAAAATCACGCTCGAGCGCGTCGATCTCATTGGGCATTATTCGAAGTCGGAAGATGAGGCCGGCCGCAGCGGCGAGTGCAAATCCGATTAAAGACGCGCCGATGCCGCGGCTACATCGATCAAGGCGCTTGTCCGCCTCCCCCGGTTCTCCGACCAGAATCCGCCGTGGCCGTCGCTCGCGTTGGCGCGGCGGATAATCGACTGACGGATTACCGGACGAATGGAAATAATTACGATTGCTTCGCGCGAATGGAGGTTTTGATGACTGGCGCTTTTTCTTGGACGCGTTGTTTTGGCGTTTGTGCGGACTCCGTTCGATTAGTTTGGTAATAAGTAATTTTGTCTATTTGTGCGAATGTTTGATTAATCAATGATTAGCTTTTTTTGTTAGACGAATTTCTCGCTTGAAAGAAACGTAGTGTATAAATAAGTCCGCAGTTGATAGTGCCCGACGAATTTGGTTTGAATCCGATTAACCGGCGAGTCGCAAAAAGAATTTAACAAAGAACGGAAGAGAATTGTTCACAAAAGAATTCGGCACAAAGGATAAAATACAATAGACTATAGTATAATCCGAACGTCGATAAACAACAAATGAATTTAAATCCTTTAAAATGCAATATAATAGTTTAATAAGCCCAACCTTCAAATTTAACAAATCCATCGTTTCCGCGCGAAATCCCCCCGCGCAATTTTTTACTACACGCCCGTAATCTCTGTCCTCGAGTAGTTCTACAGAACGCATCTTCAAACAAGCGTAAAAAAAAAGAGGCTCGCGCTACAAAGGGTCGGGATGCGCCGGCGGACCGGGGAAACGTCTACGGGCGAGGTGTATAATAGCGGGAAAAGAGGACGAAAAGGCGCAAGGCCGGAGAGCCGGGGCGTAATCCGCTCTCTCACCTCGGTGTCTCGGCATAGATAAGAGCGCGTTTAAGAACAAGAGGAAGCGAGTTATGAGCCCCCCGCTATCTCTCCTCGCCCCCGCGCCGCGCACCCTCCGTCTTCCTCGCGCCCGCTTCTTCCTTTTCGGAAATGTTCTATTCGGGAAGAAATGAGTTTTAGGAGGACAGTCGCTTTCTTTTTTGGCGCAGAAAATGCCACTTTAAATTTCGAGGAGATTTTGACAAATTTTACGAGTGTTATGAAATTCAGTTGCTTTAATGAGATTTTTACGCCGCGTTGTAAACGAGAAATATTTTTTTTTGTTTCGTTTTTTTAGCTGCAATTCTTTTTGGTAAATATAAAACTTAACGAAGTAACTGTAGAGTAAACAATGATCATTTTACGTTCATAAATAGTGTATTCCGAGAAAACTAATTTCTCTTTTTTACGTGATCAATTTCTTACTCAAAATGAAAGTAAATATATATGTTTACCTTTCTTTTTCATCCTTTTCAATTTCTACCACCACTACCAGTCCCCCCACTAATAACAAACTATCGATCTCCAAACATGCATGGGATCCGGCAATTTTTTTCTCTCCACTATCGAGCAACCATCAATAAATCAAACAAACAGAATGTTCCCCAACGCAAGGAGGAAACAAGAAAAATACGCGGAAAAAGAGCGCAGTCATTTGATAATAACAAACATGACATATTTTTTGCATGCACGCGCATTGTCATCTCTCTGGTCGTTTCTTCTAAGGACACGTGTGACGCGCGCTAGAAAACTTCTCGGTTGAATTACACCCGGGGGATCGGTGCGCTTCAACTGAAATATTGAAGCTGCGCGTGTGCGCGTGACACACGCGATTATGGGGTTATTCGATCGATATAATCACATGGGTGATTTGATGAAGGCTACTTATTATCGTTCAACTAAATATTGCAATCATTTGAAAAACCAATATTATTATTTGCAAACGCCATTAAATACCTAACGTGTGCGTCACACGCGATCCATCCTGAAGATGGAGAGGAATTTAATAAGACACTCGATTTAGCTTGTTGCGTCATCAAAACAAATAAGTTTCCTACGATCGCTAATTTCCATCCTCAGAAAAATAGGAAGTTCAACTTTGTTTTCATTTCAAAGTTCTATTACGAAATTATATATATTTTTCGATTATTTTATTTACAAAGTTTTCGCTGCCGTATCAGAAGGATAGTAGATATTTTTCGTTTGAATATTTTGAAAAAAAGAAAATTGCTAAAAGAAGAATGAAAATAGAGCAGGAAAATGAGAAAGGGGGTCGAAAGATAGTCGAAATATTTGGGAATTCGAGAAGTTAAAAGGCGAGGGAGGATGGGAGAACGATTATAGATAGAAGCCTCTCGAGAATACGCAAAAACCCTATTTGCTTTCCAGTCACTCCCGCCCTTTTTTCGACTTTCTTATACCGCACGAGAAAAGGTCATTCTCCGTATGCAAATTCCGCGCTTTTACGCAATTTTTCAATGTCCGCCGTCAGTTCCGCGCTATTTCTGCGTCGTTTTTAACTGCACCAACTTCTATCATTAAAGAATACAAAATAACTTTTTATTAAATAAAGCATACCCTCTATTCATTCGGCGAATTTTCAATTAAAATGTAAACAATCAAAAGCTCCAAAAGAATATTAAAAAATTAACCTAAAAAAACTTCCTCGTAAAATTTTAAAAAGACTTTTTTGCGCTCCACATCGTGCCACTCCTGTAGGTATCGCAAAAAATTTAATTTTTCCGACGTAACCCGTAACGAGTAATTAAACAGTTTCATTAACGCAGCACTAGATGAGGCTATCGTGCAGGTTTATCGCGGGGGGCTCGCTAAAAAAAATCTAAATCTGAACCAACCTTGACTTTAATTTCTTCTCTTCCACGTCCCTTCGCCTTTATGCGGCTTCGTTTTATATCAAAAGAGAGAGAGAGGGAAAGATAGGAATTTTTCTGATGCGATTTGAACGAAGGGGCTTTCATGAGCAAAGCCGGAGAGGAGCGCGGCGGGAAGGGGGAGGGAACCCGGAGAATGGGCCAGAGATTCTTTGTCCCGAGCTTTCGCTCGTACAGCCTCCTTTATCAAGGAAAAGGTGCGCTCATAAAAATTAACCGGATATAGCAGGATATATTCAGACGCGCAAGCAACGCTTCCGGCTCTTCGCCCGTTTTATTTTCTTTCGCCGGCTTTTAAAGAATAAATTAATCCTCTTTTTTCCGCGTTCCAACGGTAGACTGCCCTCCTTCTTCTTCTCTTTTTTTTTAACTCTAATCGACAGTTCTCGAACGAAGGCTGGAATTTGCAATTACGCGGAATATTTTTCAGACTGAAGAATTGTAATTATTTTATGGTATCAAGGCACAACGGGATGTAATCTCTTTGTGACGTGACATGGGAAAAATTCAATTTTAAGAAATAACTGTAATTTTATGGATATTATTTTATGATTCGAAATTTAAAAAATATTTCATAATATATGATAAATTGGCTTTTCCCGGAAAAAACTTGCAAAGTATGCGTACGTCATCTTAAAGTCCGCGTTGCAAACAAAATTGAAAAAAAACGGTAAATTAAAAAAATGTAATAAATCAATTCTTCACACATTACGCCGGACGAATTCCGCGATGCACCCGCGCCGCTGAACTTCAGCCCATCGGGCATTCTCATTAGGATCGTTCCGGCTCACTG
The DNA here is from genome assembly GCA_900480045.1 of Eurytoma adleriae. Taxonomy (NCBI): domain Eukaryota; kingdom Metazoa; phylum Arthropoda; class Insecta; order Hymenoptera; family Eurytomidae; genus Eurytoma; species Eurytoma adleriae. The sequence continues at coordinate 119,103 of UXGC01000182.1, read as the reverse complement.
AGAAGAGGCTACAGTCGGTAATTGAAAATGCGCGATAATTGAAAAGTTCCTCGGCGATCGCGAGCGGGTCCTCCGAAGCGCGAAATAAAATTACGGAAGATGAGCGAGGAGTGGGGGCGTCGCCGGAGAGAGAGGAACAAAGGGAGCTGGGCGTCGTCGACGCATCGCTCCGTTTTTTTTTTGCGCTTGTCGCGAGCGAGAGAAACTCGATACACCTGCATGAAACTGGAGCGGAGAGGTTCTGGCGGGACCTGCGGAGGAAGAGAAAAGAAACGCCCGTATTTAATGAAAGAGCGAGGCGGCGAAATTGAGATGTTTTTATGCCTCGGAGGAACCGAGGCCGCGATTAAAAAGTATCGCGGTTTCGAGCGCATTGTCCAAATTTCGTCATTTCTCCGCCTCTTGCGGGGAGAATGCAGGAAGTTGTCCTTTTCGACGGCGCTGCTTTGTTTGCGAATACTGACTTTTATCGTTGCCTTTTTTTTACGAATTTGGATAAGTATGCAGGAGCCTTGACATGACTCTGTTTAGATGCTTTATGTGCAATTTGAGCTGAAAGGAATTACGAAAAGTTATTTTTCCATTTATCATATGAATTTAGAGTTAAGAGCCGTAAAAGTGACATTTACTTACTCCTCTAGTACACTAGTGCTTCTAAAATGACTATAAAATGTTTACAAAACCTTTTTTATTCATAATCTTATCTGTCTCGGTATCATTTTTATCTAATAGAAAAAAAGCTCATTAAAAAATTTTAGAAACAATTATACACTGTTCCATTGTAATTCTCAAGACATTCCAATCGTCAGGTTCCTTCGAAGCTCGCAAAACATCCAGCTCGATAAAAGCGGAATTGCCCCTTGATTCGTAAACGTCAAGAGAAAGAACTTGGCGGATATTTACGCGGGGGAGGGGGGAGGCGTAAGGGGAAGACGCGGAATAATTGAGTTTCACGCGCTCGCGGATGTACAACGCGAGGAAGCGAAATTTCCGGCGCGCACGCAAAGCTATAAAGCGATTGCGTAATCTCCTGCGGATAAAGTGGAGACGCGCCCGGGCGGCGGCGCGCTCTGAACTTGGAAAATGCAGTTACGGGGGTTTTGGATTTGACCTGCTATCTCGCCTCTTTATCTTTGTATTTCCGCTTTTGTTGTCGAGATTTTCAATGGTGACGGAACGATTGCGGCCTCTGAATGGAGAAAAAAAAAGAAAGTTAAGAAATCCCATTGTCGCGTTTGCTTTTTATAAAAATGTTACGTTGCTTTTGTCGCGTTACACAGTGCGATGAATAAAGTGGACTGGATACGTTCTTCTTGGAAATTTTTATGAATATGATATTTTTGCGAAAAAAGTACGCAATTGTAGGATCTGCTCAACTGAGTTTGAAGTAAAATGTTTGTTTGTTTGAAAAACATGGACTCCGAATCTCTTAACACATTATTTTATCTTATTTTGCGATTAAATATTTATGTTTTTGTTTAAATCTTTTATAAATGTAGCCTTTTCGTGAAAAAATATCGTTGAATTTATTTGACTGAGTTTAAAGTAAATAACGCTGATTGAAAATCTCTTAAAACATTATTTTATTATTCTTTTCGAATTTCCAATACCATAATTACAAAGCAATACATTAATTACGTATGATACGGCTATCTATCGCACTTTGTACGTTTGCCAAGTGCAAGCCATATCGGTAATATACTGATATGAGCCAAAATAATAAAAAAATATTTATTTTTCCATCTCATTTTTATTAAATGTGGAGTTTCATTGTTCTATACTAAACAAATACATTTACGTAATTGCAAACAATCGATTGATTCCAGTTTAATTAAAATTTTTTGTGCAATACTAAACCATTTCAATTAGTAGTTCAATTTTATATCATCTTTTTTTTCTTGGAATATTGTACTATTAAATTTATTTTAATTGGGCAATAGTACAAAAATTCTTTATAATTAACTCAAATTTATCCTGAAATGTAAAAACAAGTAAAATTCAAATTCAAGTTTTTCAGCAACAGGGTATGAAATGTTAATGTTGACTGTACATATTTAATTTAGAACATTTTTTGCAAATGGTAAATTCGTATATCTCTCTCACCGTTGCCACGGTATCGAAATACCCGCTTTAACAAAATATAAGCTGAAGTTAACGCCGATGTATAAAAAAAATGTACATATAAAGATGCGGTGAGCATATATTAGAAATAAGATGTTACCGTCGCCGTATATCTCCTTATCTCCTATTTTTCTAGGCGATACGTTATTTCACCTGTAACTCAACTTTTCCATTTTATCCTCGTAAAATTCAAACAACACCTAGCGCACGCACACTCGCGCCCCTGCAAGCACAAAATCTTGTCGACCCTTATAAAGTTTTTCATTTTCTTTCCTTCCTGCCGCCTTCTCCAAGCACTTCGAACCAAACACGACCTTTTCGTCCTACATCGAAGAGTAACAGCTTAATAAATAGAGTAACACCAAAAGCGCATAGCTCCGGGTACAATGCGCCTCGGCTAACTGGAAAATGCGCGACGTGACTCATTTTTTAAATTGAAACAAAAAGCAGAATAAAGGAGGTCGCGAAAAATAGTTACACTGCTATCTCGAATCCCGTAAGTAGGAAAAAATTAGAATTCAACAAATCCTAAGGCCGAGGGGATTTACAGGTAATCTCGCAGCTGCACTTGAGCCAGTTTCAGCGTTAAATAAATGCCGTTTTTTCGTTTGCAAATTAGAAAGAGGGAGAGAGAGCGCAAAGGGGCTATTATCACTGCGAAGCTTGGACAGCGCTGATAATTGAGGCAATTAAGGGTGTAATGGATTACGCGTACTCAGTCTTACGCTCATCAGTATTAAGTTATAATATATATATAGGTTCTTGGGAATGGATAAAGTTTTAGCATCTGCGCGTTTCAAGCAGCTCGTTAATTAACATTTTTCGCGTGTTAGAGTGCAACCTGAAATGCAAGTCGTTGAAAATTTTATATCACTAAATATTCCGTGAGATAAATCAAATTAATTTCATTTAGCAAACGCTGTAATTGTATAAAAAAAAAACATTTTCATCCCTCACCTAAGTAAAATTTAATGAGGACATTCTTCTAACATAGAGCCCTGCTGTCAATCGACATTTAGTTAAAAAATACTTTTCTACTGAGTACATAAATACCAAAAAATTGTATTTTTAAATTTCAACTGGATTTTTCAAGTAGTTATCCTTCAAAAAACTTCATAGTTCAATACGACTGCTAAATCAGTGTCCATAAACTAAAAAGTTCCTCCTCCCTCGCCTTTTCGCCGTACAGCGCCCGATCATTTCGCAGGGTCCACCTCTCGCGTGCTTTTCTTCCCGGCCGGTCGACATAATTAAGCGAGCACGCATTCGGAAATCATAAAGGAAATCTCGAACGGCGCCGCTCCTCCTCCCCGGAGCGGTCGCGTGTGCCCGGCGTGGCTCCGTTCTCACGGGCGTTTCACACGTACCCCGCGCGCCTCCCCCGCACGTAGCCGAGATTAACGCTGGAAACGCTAAGCAGACCGCGGGATTCGTTTAATTAAGCCGGCGCATAAACCATAAGGCTCCACGGGCGCGAGAAAAACCGGCATAATGCGCGAGCTAGAGTGGGAGGGAGGGAGATTGACACTGTCGCGAATTCGCACGTTTCTTTCGGCGAACAATGCCGAGTGTGACTAGCCGTGGATTTTCATGAATTCCTAAATAATAGACCGCACCGAGTGTCTTCTTTTTTCGCCTTGGGTTTGTGTTTCGGCTCGCACGCTGTGCTTCTTTTATGGCTCGCTTTGTTTTTTCAATTCTGAGTGTCAAGGGTCTTTTTTTTCTAAAAAGTTTTAACGATATGTTGGCTGAGCTGAAAAGTAGCGTCATTTGCGCACTTTTTGTCACGCGAGTCGAGAAGTACATTAATTCGCTGCAGATTAAATAACGAAGCGCAGGAATCGTAGCTACTTTAATGAAGTACATTTGTTAATTTATTCATACAACAGTTTGGCTGAAAAACGAGTCTACAACTTTTTTTTAAAACATTCATAACTGTTACTGTACCCGCTAAATATGAATGAGTGAATTTTCACTGTTTTAACGTTATCAAAAAAGTGAACGCATTATAACGTAGAATAAATGAATATTCACTCTTTCGACATGAATAGATAGTTCGCTTATTAACAAAATAAGCTGACTAGCAAGTACCGTCTTTTCGTTTCCAAACGAAACTTAAATTCAATCTAAACAGAAACGAAACAAGGCACACCCAGATGAAATCTTATTAAAACGCTAAGTGCCAAGGAAAAATGTGAGCTTCAACGCGCACCGGTACACGAGAACCCGCCCTCACCGCTGAAGCCTTCCCTCCCCCCGGAATTTCATCTATTATTCGAATTTTTAATTTTTCCCCCGCCCACGGAGTTGGCTAGACAAAAGCTTCGCTCCGCGCGCAATATTACAACAATAAACAGGTGCGTTTATTATTAAACATGGGCGCGCGCGCGTGCGAAAGTTGCCCGCGCGCTCGCAGCATTTGCATTCAACGGGGCGGGCGCGTCCCTGTTATTACCCTCGGCCCCGGGGGCAGGGGGACGGGTGGGAGACGAGAGGCCAGTAGCTCGCGCGCACACGTATATGCATTATGCGTGCCCGTAAAGGTGAAAGCGCGCCGAGGAGGGAAGGGCGAGCGAGTGCTCTCCGTAAACGAATTCTTCCCTTCTTGCCCTTCCTCCCCCCTCTTATCTCGCTGCCTACTCGCCTCGCCTCTTACTCGCGCTCGGTACAATGACACGCCGGCAAGTAATCGTATTATCATATTCCCCCCTCCCGCCAAATAAAGCTGGCCGCGCACCATAAATGCGTAAAAGGCACCGGCAGTTAATAAATGTTTTATTACGTTAATTTATGAAAACTGCCGGCGTACTTAGATCCGGCTTTCGTATGCTCAACTTCGCGCTCTCGTGCCAAGCGAAATTGAACGCCGCGTGTACGTCAATATACGCGTTTGAATAAATATTATAGCACGGTTCTGCGAGTTTTGTGTTTAATTGAATAATATTACGCAAAAGGTGGGTTACTTTACAAAAGGTGGGTTTCTTTCTTTTTTTTTTTTCATTGAACAAATTTTATTTTATTTGTTATTGGAAAAAAAATTTAGCGCCGCAAGCAGTACGTACATTATAAAATTAATAATTTTTTTTTAAATTAAAATATCGAAAAAGACGGATAAATTGTCAGTCATTCAGAATCAGAAAAAATGAAAATGCAACTAAAAAACGATGTTACAATCATCGAATAACTTAAAATAAATGAACGGATTTTAACGAAAATAGCATTAGCACATTTGAAAAAGTCAAAAAATAGCTCTGAATAAATTTTAAATAAAATCCACTCAATTATTTAAAAAATGTAACGTTTCTACATCCAAACGTAATATTATACTCCTCAAAGTATTTAATTTCCCATCTGAAACGCGCCAGTTTTTGTTAAAGCCAATAATAGTATAAATTATGTATCGATTATTTGAAATAACCTTGTGAAATCTGTTAGCGATTTTATTTCTACATAAAAACATTTTATGTAAACCACGTGTCCCAGCAGCAGATGGTAAAAAGTTCAAGGTCTAAGGGCAGCCAGTTAGTCGGCTCTTCGGCCGTTCGCTTTTCTCCAGCGGGCATGTTTGTGGAGCGGAGCTTCGGCGAAAGCTTTCGCGCGAAAAGAGCTGACGAGCCGTAATAATGGGCCGAGCGAATCCGTTTTCTCGCTCTTTCACCGGCCTATCGCACGGCACGTCGCGCTTTCGAATAAGTCGCCTGCAGCTAACCCTTCTTCCCTCTTCTCTACACCCCTCTCACCCTCCTTCGCGGGGAAGTCGCTAATAAAAATGAAAAAATCCAAGCTCACTAGAGGAAAAAATAGTCTGTTTTCTGCTGCTTCGGTGACTTTTAAAGCGGACGGCGCATATATTCCGGAATATTTTTTAGCTCGCTTTTTGTTAGCTTACCTTAGCCGGGTAGCTTGGGCAAGTTCCAGTTCGGTAAACGAAATTAGAGACACGTGACGGCGCGCGGCGAAGTTCAAGCTCGCGCGAGTTTGCATCGATTTCTCAATTTGCGCATCTTAGCGCGAGGTAAACTCGTTGACAAATTCACGATCGACGGAGAGCCGAAGTGCAGGCTCCGCTTATAATTGAAATGGGATTTGCAAGAACATCGCAACGTCGTTATCGTTTATTTTACTAGCATTTTAACGAGTTTCCATAAAGCTCGACACGGCTATCTTTTTTTTACTGCTGCTACTGCCTCCGAATTCGATTTCCAAGTGGTTCTTACTCCCCGGCCGAAGTTTGGAAATCGCGTGATTTTTCTCGATGCTTTGTGCTTTTAATCGAAAATCGAACTGGAGTTTCGCGGACGACCTGTTGAAATTATTATTTGTTGCTTGGGAAAACTTTGATTTGTTTGTTATGCTTCGTCGGTGGAAAATTTTTGTTCGACGGAGTAATACAATTGACACCTCCCCATCGCCGAGTTTATTCCAAATCCAAGTTTGTTAAATCCAGTGATAATTGAAAGATTGCAACGGCAAATTATTTGTTCGAAACTTTTCTTCCTCTTTTTTCAGGTGTAAAAAAAAGTTCGAATTGAATAGGCCGGAATTCGGTTACAACTTCGGCTGGAGATAGAAAAATCAATATTTTTTATTTAAAGTTCTATAGTAAAATGAAAAAATCCGTAGCTAGAAGGCTATAACAATGAACACAATAACAGTGAAAGAAATGATTGTTATATATAAAAATTCAATATTTAATTTTTACAACATTTATAAAAATTATTTGAATAATAGTCACGTGAAAAAGATCATATTTTTCAATTGTTTATTAAATAATAGGAAACTAAAATTAGGCGCTTTCTATCATTAAATTTTTTCATCAAAACACTCAATCACTATACAACCCGATAGAAAACAAAACATAAACCACGGTACTTTAAAAGTCACCCAAGACGTTCGCTTTAAAATTTTTTTATATTTTAACCCATAAGCCCGTCGAACTTCATCTCTCTCCTCCGTCCTGAAATTGAATTTCACGTAGAAAATTATTCGGAGAGCACCGAAGGTCCCGATAAATATTGAATAGGCGTAATACGAGCCCCTCCGCAGGAGCCCGCATTCGAGGAGCGGAATCGGAATCAGTGCAGTGTCGCCCCGAAATCGGCCCATACTTTACCCCGCTATGAAACATTATACACACGTGCGTTCGAGCGAGTGCACCGCGTAATCGCGGCCGCGCGTAAAAATGCAGTGCCGCGCGCCTCCCCCTTCGCTCGCGAAATAAAAGTTTCGTGCATGCGTGTACAAACAGCCCCGCGCGAGATACGTAAATGTAAATGATTTCGCGGAATGCACACCGAACGCGTTTTCCCGTAATATTGCTCGGAGAAAATTAGTTGACATTTCGCGAAACGACTTTGCGTACTTCGTAAAAGAACAAAAAGATTCCGACTTGAACCAATATAGCGTGTGATGCGGTATTAAAAAAATTAATAAAAGCATCTATTTTAAAGAAATAAATACTCTAGGAGTGAAACGCGGTGTCTCGCCGTACTCGTCTGTTTCTACTGCCTGTTTACTCGGTGTCTTTATTTCTAATTTTTCTCGATCCGCCGTTCAAATATTTTGCCGAATTAAACATTTCACACCGGATTCACAGTTTGATCAGCGAGCGCACTCTTTCTCGGCGACTGCACTTTTAAATCCAAACAGAAGGTGCCCCGCCGCGAAAATTCAATAGCAAACGGCGAAATTATTATTTTTCCTTTATTTCTCGCTTTATAGCGCCGTTGCAAAATAACAGCGGCTTCGCTGCTTACGCGCGCGGCGGCCGTCGAATTCCTCGGGCTTCTTTGAACGCGAGTTTTCCGATTTCGCGGGGAATGCAGCTCCCCCCCGGCCGCCTTTTTTCCACTCCCGCAGCTTGTCAGGGGTGTCGGTAATGCGGCGAGCGTGCCCGCCGCGTGTACATGCGCCGAGTTCCGCGGATTTTTCTCACTCGTCGCGTGAACGGCTCCCGAGCGAACCCCGCAAAAATGACTTAGAAAAGATGGATTCGACGCGGTAAAAATAATAAGGGACAATCTGGAATTTATCATTAGAATAGTAAAATATTAGACGAAACCTACCCTTTAGATTAGTACTCGAATATACAAATTTCTTAATCAGTAATTGATTCACTATTTGAATGTTAAATAATTACATAATTTTAGTGTATTTTGTGATTTTTAATGTAAAAAGTTAAGGAGATATTAGCTGTTCAAAAACTGCTGCGTATCAGAACCATCCTTATCTCGAAACGGAAAGTTGCGCGTGCTGTCCGCCCACCAGCTGGACAGTAGTTTTCCATAGGCGTCGGACAAAGATAGGACACTAAAAGGCCATAAAAGCTAACTTCCTCTGTTTCTCGGGCTATCACGTACACCACCGGCGGCTACTGGCCGAGGGAATCCCCGGCAATGTTGATTGAAATCGCACGCGGGTCTCGGCTTAATTGCCGTCCGGACGAGGATTCGCGTCTCCAAACTCCTCGCGGGTTGATTTCGACTGCCGAGAAAACTCCCGACCTCGGAACTTAAAAAAGCGGCAGATCGAATTTTTTACGCTCGCTGGATATTTGCGAATTTCGTCGCGTTTGGGAACAACCGGTGCCTCTTTACTTTTATGTACGACAGTTTCAACTTCGCGGAATGAAATTTCTTTCGCAATTTTTTCCTCCAACTTCCTTCTCGGCCTTCAAATACGGCTTACACCATCTCCGAAATGTCCTGTTATACCGTCTGCCGTTGAAACGAAAAATAAAGGTTACTTTATATTTTCTTCTTCGTAAATTTCCATGAAGCGGGTCGTTCTAAAAGCGACGCGTTAAAATTTACCAAGCGACACAAATCCCCCAAAAAAAAATGCAACTAATGTCCACGCGGCTTGGGCACCGACGCTTTATCCGGTAAATTCAATTGATGCTGGGGCTCGGGCGAGCGTGCAGTTGATATGCGAGCGCGCGAATACGGCGGCGGTCATTAAGTAATATTCATGATCGTGTAATCACGCGCAATCATGGAGGGGAGGTGTGCGCGTGCCACGTCATTGAAAGCGGAATGATGTAAATCGCTTAATCGCTCGGTCGAGACGCTGTGTGCCCAGTATACGCCGGTGCGTAGTGTAGGGGTTTACGTTCGTGTCCTTACCGAGAGGAGTGGACATCAGCTGATGCCCTTTGCCTGTCATCTCGAGATCACCGATGACTCAGCTGACCTTACGTATACTTAGCCCAACAAAACATTTTTTTTTTCTTTGCGTGTACATTATTTCTTCCTTTTCTCCAAGTAAAAAGCTATTTGTTACGTATAAGTATCAAGTGTCTTAAAAGCAGTGACTAAAAAAATTCATTCTGTTATGTAAGAATTTTTTGATAATTTATTAAAATGCATCAATTTTTTACCTACACAGCGACAGTCCACAATTACCTTTAATAAAAAGAAACAGCAAACAAAAGCACAATTGCGATTGCGCACGTAGAAAGCTCATAAGGATATCGGGCAGTCTCGAAAAGCAGCTCGGCAAGCACGAGAAACGGGGCCAAAGGATAGGGGTAAGCGCGTGGGCGGTGTGTGCAGGGTGTAAAGGGGCTCTTTGAATGGCGAGTCGCCGATGCCGCGTCGATGCGAACGAGTGGCCGCGAGACAATGAGGGGGAGGGGGGGCAAAGGGCTGCGTCGCGGATCGCAGACGCCGGACCCACCGTAATGGACTCTTTAATGCGGCAGCCGGCGCAGCGTAGCGGGGCGCGACTTGCGGGCAGCGTCGCCCCGTCCGCGCGCGCCTCGCGCGATGCAACGCCCTGAAAATCGATTCGACTTTGGCGCCGGGCGTTCGAGAGAGCCCCGGCTCCGCCGACGTCACCCGCCGACGCCGCAGCAGCGACCCCGGCGATTCTGCGCGGCCCCTGTATAACCCACCCTCGCCCCCGTCCGCCGACCTCGTACCCTGGAACCAGCGTCTTCCGCTTTACTACTGACTTTGTTTCGTTCCTCGTGCTCTTTTTCTTTTTCAGTTTGTTTGATTTCGAGGCGATGGAGGAAAGCCTTTAAGAATGCGAGGATTTTTAATCTTTGGTTAAATTCTTCTAAATTATAGAGAAATTCATGGTTAGAATTTATAATAATTGTAATTTTGACTTAAATCTTCATTAATCCAGTTTTCTATAAAAAAAAAAGTAAATGAAAAAATTAACTTAAATATTATTTATGATAAGTATGTAAAATAAAATTATCACAAATTCGCAAGTTTTTGAATTCCGAACGCTAAATTTAGTGTCCATTTGCATGGTCGTCCTCGATTTGAAAAATCCTATTTGAATCTCCCTCTCGATCGGAGTTTCTCGAAAAATTAAAAAAAATAGCGTGAGCTAGTTAATTACTTTTTCTTTTCAAACGGAGAACAAAAGAAATAATACTCAGGAGAATTTCATGGCGCTGTAAATTATGTCTCGGAAATCGATTTTAAATTTTCGATTTTCTCGGAAACTAAAAAAAAAATTCAATGCAAAAAGGAAGAACAGAAAATCCCAGCGCGGGTTTACACCGGAGGTGGAGGCGTCACGGTTTGGAATTTCACCTGGAATCTCGATTTTCCGCCGGCGCACGTGTAATGAACATAATAAAAAAAGAAATGCTCACACTACGCGAAAACAATGCGTTCCATTAAGCAGCGATATTTCGCGCGAACACACACACACGCGCGCGCGGGGGCCGGGCTGAGAGCCCGTGGAAAAATTCGCGCGCTAGGCCAGAGCGCGTGCCAGCGCCGTTTATATTGGATTCTCACGGCGTCCCTTTTTCCCGGCGCGCGCGCGGATCATAGCCGGCGGTAATAAACTAAACGCACAATTGTCACTCGCCGGGCGGGATTGAGAGAGCGCGAACTTTGATTGCCGCGGACGCCGAGCCCCGCGGAATTCGTTAAATTAATTTCTCTCTCGCTCCTGCTTTTTTCCCCGTCGCTCGCCCTATCCGCGCCCCTTTGTTCCCGCGGCATTGTTGCACAGGGCGTTCGCGGTGCACGCGCTCCAAGAGTTTTATGCTTTTCGCGCGTCTGTTTTCGTCGGGCACGACCGACAGCTGTTGTTGATTCGGGCTAAAATTTTTTTTTTCCTTCGGAAAAATGCAGGGCTCCGAGCCGCGCGCGATTGTTTTTTTGGGGGGAGGCCGCGACAAAAATCTCTTTGCGCTCCCATCGCCCGTGAAAATGCGGATCGCGCGCTCCGGGAAATTATTGCCTTTTAAAAACCAAGCGAGCTTGCCGGAAATTGGCGAGTCATCGAACGCCGCGCGTTTTGTAAAGTGCATTAACGATTACATTTTCGTCGGGCGCTGGGATGGAATACGCGCAGAAACCGATTCCGCCGAAAGCTTTTGTCGTCGGAATGAATGATAACGTTTAAAATACAAACGCACAACAAAGGTGTGAGGGGGAAAAATAGAGCGCGCGGCAGCCTATTAGCGGGCGAAATCGCTAACGCCACGGTGTCTGCCGGATCGGCGATGCCCCTGGCGTCATGTGCTCAATACACACTAGGAAATGAAGTTTACTCGCGGAATAATATAGGCAGAGGCCAGGAGCGCTCCATTCCGCTCTTTTTTTTCTCGACTTTTTCATCATATCGCGCTTCTCGCGTACTTTTTTTTACATTTTCCTTGCTCTGCCTCGTTCCTGCGTGGCCGGGGATTACAGAGTGCGTTGTTTGCATTGTAAAGAGGAGACGCGGGTGAGTGCTTAATTGGAGTTACATTTGCGCTCAACACCTCCTACATGTACGAACTTACGTGTGTAAGAGTCTTGAAAATCATCTGAAAAATTCATGAATATAATCGTATATAGGTCAAGTATCTTATTTAATCCAAATGTTAAAAAGAAAAAAGAAATATCACTGGTCATAGTTGAAGTTTATTGTCATATTTTTCCATAATGTATATAGAAAAAAAGACTATATTGTCTATGAAAATATTTTTCAGTGAACTACATTATGATTTCAGCACACAAAACAACAAACGCGACATGCGTAAATGAAACATACCTGTCATTCCCCGTCTAATCCATATCCAATGAGCAAGGCTATTTGCTTTGCAAATACTAGTAAATACAATGAGTTAGAATGTGACTAAGTGAGATTGGGTTGGCGGAGCTTTGCATACCGCGAATTTCGCGTACGAGCAAAGGGTTTACGCTCCGGGCACCAAAGAAAAAGCAAAGAGACAGGATTTACTATCGCCTCGGAGTAAATATATGCAGCAGAGACTTCCCGATAAATACAATAAATTTTGCTCGAGTCGAAGGTAGCTATAGTGAATGGAGAATGATTCCTCCTACTTTTCCGCTCCTCTAATGTACCATAGCCGTCGCAGTTATTTTCTCAGCTAAAACCTCGCTCACCCATCCGGTGCTCCATTTTTTTTTTCTCTTCGACAATAAAAATTTCTCATTCAATTTTTCCGACGAAAAAAGTGCGCGCGGCGAATATATAAAGTAAAATTCGAAAACAATAAATCACAGGAACCCATGGAAATTTATAAGGGCCAAAAGAGCTGCAATCCTTTATCGCTCGGAAATTTATGTGGGTTTATGCCGCGTCGTTTCGAATTAATGGCTCGTCACTACGGCGCGAAATTGGGATGGAAAATTTCGCCCCAACGAAAAAAAAAACAAAATCGCGAAATTTCCCCTTTTAATTTCGCCCCTCTTCCGAACTAAATAAAACATTTATGCATCAAGCGTATGTTAATGGGCGGCGCGTCTACTCGCTTCCATACGTGCGTGATATTTCCTGAGCGCGCGCGCGCGGATGCGCGCGAGAGTAGTTTCGAACTTCCGGAAATTCAAATGTAACCGAATTTTCCGCAACTGTGAACGGCGACTTGACCGTAGCTTAATTTCCTCGCGAACAAAACACGCCCGCGCACCGCCGCCAAGCGCCCGAGTTTTAGCCCGTGTGCAGTCTTTCTCGAACGCTGTTTTGGACACTAATTTCATTATTTCGCCTCTTTTTTTTTCAACGCTCGACATACATTACGCGGCTTGCGTCTATTGTGCACGCGGTTAATCCGCGAATCCGGGAAATGATATTCGAAAGTTATTTACATGCTTCCCGACTTTAAAGCTGTTATCTCATTAATGAATGAACAAATAAACGCTTTTGAAGCGCACGTCATTCCCTCAAAAAATGATCATATTTTGTCGGTTATTTTTCGATCGAACGGACGAATACTCATCTCCGGGATAAATTACTTGAAAAACTTTTATGTGGAAAATCCGTTGAAATTTTTATTTTTCGTGCTTTTACGGGGTATTAAAACTTCAGGATTGCCAAAGTAAAGGGAACTTTTTTTCGAATCACATTCACGGCACGGCGCAGTCTCCATCTCGATGAATCTATTTGCGTGTTATCCGATATCCTCGCGGATCCTGCCGCTGGTCCGCCACCTCACACACGCATCAGCACCTACCTCGAGGTATCCCGTTGCCATGGAACCGATGCGCGGCCTCGATATTCCCTGACCGATTCCCAGCTCGACTGCCAGCCAAAAGCCAACAATTTACGAGGAGCGTTGTAAATTTTCATTTTCCTATCCGTGTTTGCTTACGGGCAATGGCTCGCTTCAGTGTTGGAAAAAGTGTAAGAATTCGAGTGCGCGATAAAATATTTTCGGGGGAAAACAAACCTACGACGAATATACAGTCGCGTTAAATTGTACTGTATGCTTGTATAGTTCGTTTATTTTAATTTAGTACACTAGCATAGATCTTGTTTTTCCAACACTTTTGCACAATTTTTATCGAGTACACCTTTTTTATGGATTTGTTTAAAAATTTTACGTTCACTTTTTATTGCGACATCACATCTATTTTATATGGAAAACGACAAGGAAAAAGTCGCGATGAAAATAAACTAGATTTTTCCGTTACCCCTCCTTCTTAAAGTGAATTGAACGAGTAACAGATGTCGCAGAACTATAAAAATTTTTTACTGTTCGTAATATAACCGCGACATCCACTATAAAAAATAAATTCTCGCATATTTTCGCTCCTAAATACTCGATGTAAATGAACAAAATGCAATGTAATAGACGTTAAATCGAATTGCCTATATATCACTCCACGGCCAACGATAAAATACGGTAACGCATTTATTTAAGCCAATTTAAGGCAGTAAAACGAACGTCACTATTTGCCAATGGGAATTAATGAAGGAAAAATTCGAAAATTAGAATAAAAAGGTGGCGCGCGCGCCGCGGAGGATCCGAATAAAATTTTCCCGACTCGATCGAAGGTAATATTATGCATGACCCGAATGCTCGGCGGCGCCGACAGTGGCCTCATCGTCATTTTATTCATCACCTTACGGAAAATTGTCTTTTCGGACCGCAGCGAATGCAAATGCCCGGCGAGCGCGCGGCTCGAAGTAGCGCGGCTGCGGCCGCACTCCGCTCGACTAGCCAAGTCCAATCGAACTGGTCGCGGAGACAAAAGGGCGGGGGAGGCAGGGGGGTGGAAAAAAAAGAGAGACCGAATCGGAAGGACCGCGGAGAAACACGTCGGGCGTAGCAATAAAAGGAAAACGGTGGAGCGAGCGGGAGCTTATTCGCGGAGGCGAGTAAAAATAAAAACCGCGAGCGGGAAATTCGAAGATGCACCCCCAGGGGAAGCCAAGAGAGGGTGGGGGAGGCGCATAAATTCGCCGATATGATTTTTGCGAAATTAGAATTCGTGCACTTTTGCCGTTACTGCGAAATTTACGAGTGCGCATAAAGGAAAAGTTTCTTCGATTAAGGGGAGGCTGAAAAAAGCCCAGTTTGCTATATATTACGAGTGATCGAACTTAATAGGGGTAGTTAAATGTCGTTGGAAATTTTTTCCGAGTGTCATCAAAGTGCAACAAGTAAATGCTTACTTAAAAAAAGAAAGTAAAGGGTTTTATTTTTAGGTAAATGTTATATGTACTTATTTTTTCGGCAGAACGTTACGATTTATATCAAGCCTACAAAGTAGTAGGACATTGATGTAATAGGCTACTACACACTATAATAGTAAAGCAAATAAATAATTATTTTTGCTAAATTATTTTCTGCGTGTGCTTGGTTCATCAAAGGTCTAATTTTACCCAAATGGCTATCGAATCAGCATCGTCCCCTATAAAATTTAGCAAAATCTCACGCATCCGCGAAACTCGGTATCATTGCAGGTGCAAAGTAGTTTCTTTAGGGTCACGAGCGCCGCGCGAAAATGACACGCAATTAAAACTAATACGGGGGTGGCGCAACAGTGCGCGCGGGCACGTTTTTGCAGCGGCGTGCGTGCGCGGTGGCGCACTTCCAAGCGCCGCGGGGCGTGTGCGCGCTCGCTTGCTTATGTACATTAATTAGTTTATTTGCGCGGGCGCACTTCGGGCCCTGTGTACTTTAATTTAGTTCAGCCGGGTAGTGTGAATTTCGCGTGTGTCTTTCGCGTGCGTGCGTGTGTACGTGCGCGCGCGCGCGCGGGCCGCTCCCGAGCCGCCGGATTATATAAACGCCCGGCCGTTCGGGGTCCGATGCGTTTTCGACGGCGGAACGTGACTGCCGGTCGAAACGTGATCGGCCTGCGGTAAGGGGGACGGGTTCTTTTCTTCCCCCCCGCGCGCGGTGGATTTTTCGCGCGACCTTCTCTTTTGACTTCCCCTTTTCCCGAGGCTCCTCTCTGTTCTTATACCGCTTTTAGAATAATGCGAAGAGAGTCGAGATTTTTTTAAAACGCAGCCTCAGGTACTTCAAAATACGCCTAGAAAGAAACATAGTTTAATTTTAAATATGCCCTGTTTTTTTTTCTTCGTTATTCAAGGTGAATAAAAGAAGATGACGTTGAAGATACCCCGTTCGAGTCGTTAAGATTAAGAGTGGGATCCTTTGAGTAGAAACCTCGGGGAACGGTCAGGCGTGCATTTAACTCAGTGCAATCTAAATAAAATTTTACGTCCCTCCGTCGATTTTTTCGTTTCAATTTCAATCGACCGGCTGGGGGGCGGATAGCCGTCTTAATCTTGCAAAGTGTCGATCTTTACATTGAAGCCGTAAAACGAAAACGTCGCAACTACGTGCACTGAATTTAATTAAACTATAAGTATTTCCCGCCGTCAAATTAAATTATCCAATTTAATTACGCAACTCTTTTCATTAATTTTTTTCCTAATGAAATGTTTTTTTTTTCAACGCCAGAGCGCGCTGCACACACGTACACTCAAACGAAATAAAAGTAAAAGCTCTAATTAAATATATTCGTTGCGCAATCGAGCCGTCTCCCTCGGCCCGCTTGCGTAACTAATTACAATCTGCAGATAAAAAAAAATTGTCGAGCCTTATCTCTCTTGCGATAAACAAGCCATCGACGAGAGTCAATACGAAAAAAAAGGGCCGAGCGAACGAAGTAACGAGAAAATGAGAGAGCACTGTATATATCATTGTCAGATCCTCCGACGCAGCGACTCTTGCTGTAATTGCGATCGTAATCGGTCGACGACTTTGCGCGAGGAGCGCGGAGGGGCGGGGGACTAAAGAAGACTCTCAGGGTCTTTTATGCGATCGCTCTTCCGATTCCATCTACCGTAAAGGGCACCCACGTGCTGCTGGGGTGCCTATGTCGCTCGTTTCGCGTGTCTCCTCCCCCCTCTTCTTGCTCTCTCTCGTTGTTCGCAAATGTATATACATGTAGACTCGAAACGAATTTGCTCGATGCCAACCGCGTGTTTCATCTGGCCTCGATAGCGAGGAACCGAGTCTCACTTCTCCTACACTTCCTCTGCTATTCTTACGCACAATTAAATGCTACAGTATTTAATTAAATCACGATTCGAATGTACTGAAATATTTTTTTAAAGTTCTTCGATGCATTGAAAATTTAAAGGCTACATTGAAAAAGTCCACGAATGAAATTACGTCGATAAAATTATCACATGTTGACTTTTAATGAAGAGTGCCACTGCTCCATTTCAGTACTGTCCAGTGTAGTCAGTACGCCTTTTTTCTCGAGTTGGTAAATGCAGATGGCTTCGCTACTCAAAATACGCGGTTTAAAAAAAAAAGAAACGAGAAGAAGTGCGAACGCGAAAGTGATCATTACTGCGCCGCGAGGCAGCTTTTTTAATCAAGTTCTTCACCGTGGGGATGTAACTTCCTCTGCGCAAGCAATATCGCGATATTTTTCCGGGCCGCTTTCGTCTTTATACCTACGGCGAGAAAAATAACGAATTTCTACCTCGAAAATTGTTTTGAATCCCGCGCGATATCACCGTCTGATTGCATTTTCTGTTTTCCTCCACGAACGACTCTACGATCAAGCTTATTTATTTTCTCCAAAATTTGTTATATCTATACTTCAATACTTTTTTCGATTAATTTATCATTTCATATTATTTCCATGATCTAAAGGATATGAAATACTTATCCATAAAATTAATCGTTTAGTACTCGTCTAAACTTAGTTTTTCAAACTCCTTTTTCAACCAATTGTTCAATTAACTCGAAATTTTTACTTAAAATGAAGAACTTCAAATCTTTAAAATATTTTACCTTCACAACTTTTCTTATTCACAGTATTTAATGAAATCTGAATTTACTTCCTATAAAATACCAACAATCTAATAAAAAAATCTTCAAAAAACCTCTCGAAACGCTAAAATCGCTTTTTCCGCCAAAAGTAATCTCGCTGCAGCGCGCGCGTACGTCACCAGACCGAATAAACATATTTATCTATCTGGCGCGATCGTTAATGGAACGGGCGCGTGAAAAGCCCGGGAGATCGCGCCCTCGGAATCTGCGTCTCGCGATCGCGCGGCTGTCAGACGGTGCCGCGCGCGACGGCAAACTCGATATCGCGCGCATCTCGCCGGGCGCGTCGAGATTGGCAGCCGGTGCCGCTTCCCCGTTACGCGCCGCAGCAGGGGTAGGAGGAGAACTTCGCGAAAGTAGTCGTCCTGGCCGATCGACGGGCGGGGACTCCCCGAATACGTCGCCTCTGATCTTCCCCCCGTCCGATCAATAGCGATTCCTACGCGAAATTCAATGGCGCGAGTTTGCGAAGCGACTCCGTTTGCCTCGCCGCTCGAGTGTGTGTTTCTCCCGGTTGATTTTCCACTTTCGCGCGTTACTTCGCCGGCTAATGAGGGCCGCGCTCTCCCCCTCGGAGTTTCGATTTTCCGTCGGTCTTGAAAGAAAAAAAAACGTTGATTTCGCGATCCTCTTTTTTTCCCTCGATAAACTTTCAATAATCCTCCTAGCCAATGCGGAGCGAATCGAGGGGCATTGATAAAGACGAGAGAAAGAAGTGCTATACAATAAAAAAAAGAAGGTGCCGGGCGAGGTACCTGCGAATTGTACTGCACACCGCGAAATGAGATGCATCGAGTCTCCCTCTTTCTCTCTTTCTTTCTCCTTGAATGCATTTTAAAGTGAGCAAATAGAGCGGGAAAATCGAGTCGGTTTCAATTGAGGAGCCGATTGTCTAGCCCGGAATGCGCCACGACCTCGCGGTTTCCAGCCCTAGAGCCGGTGGAGCCTCGTTTTATCTTTTTCTTTCGCTGATCTTTTTTCTTTTTTTCTCCCCTAGCTCCGAACGGCCTGCATAAAATGCCATGAATAGGTTAAAGCTTGCCCAGGCATAAATGCACAGCTCCAACTTTTTTTCTCCTCCTCCGTCTCTCGCTCTCTCAGCTAGGTGGTTAAGAACACACCTAAAACAATTTTTCGTCTCTCTTTATCTAAGTTTTACTTAAAAAGTTACATTCCCCAAAAAAGGATATTATTCTTCAAATTCTCTACGTACGATATTTATTATACATTTTTTATTAATTGTATTTAAACGTGAAATATTTTCAAATTTGCAGATGTTTAAATTTACAACGGAACTGCTGAATTTTATACTTATTCAACTAAATATGTAAATTCCTTTTAAATGCGTTCAGCTTTTAAATTATTGATCACTCAATTCCGGAATTCCCGTTAATGATCCGTGCCCCTAAATAACGAACATTCTTACACCGATTAATTATAGCGTTAATTAAATTTCTCGGTTGGATACCCCTCGCTAAAGGCAAGTATATGATTGAACGTGAAGCGATTTCATCTCGGCGAAAGAAATTGAAATGCTATCAGTACATCCGCTCATATCGAGGTCAAATTTTTCAGGGAGTTCCGCACAAAGCTCTCTACCCACAGGTATGGAGTAATCCCTGAAATACGTCGAAAATATTTTTCCTTTGTGCGGATCAACTGCTAATTTACGCTTTTCAGCCTCTATTCTCGAGAACGAATCACCAGTTTATTTTAAATTCTATTAATTTGACATAAAAATCTTTTAACCTTACAATGCGAGATTTGAATGCGCGAAAATCGCGTTTAATTAAACGCTCGACAACAATGATCCTCTTTATTACAACAACTGCGGCTGCCCAGTTGTTTGCCTCCAGCCAATGGGCAAACGCCTGCAAAGCTCCGTTTGCTCAAACGGTCCGTTCCTTGAAGTCCTTTGCCTCATGGTTTCCTGGGGCAAAGCGGAGGTGGCCGGTTCTTTCGAGTGTTGGTTTGGAGGTGAAATCGCGCGTTATGCCTTTGTCCGGCAATTCGTCATTTCAATGGTGTAATCCTCCGGATGTAATACTAGATTTTCGAATAAATAATTAGATAATAAATAAATAGTTCCATTAGTTAGACATTCGAGAGGAGAAAATACTTGACTTATAAATTGCCTAATAAATCAAAAAGACAATCAATTAGTAATAAAAGTAACATTTCCATTAGTCGCAAAAGATAGCACCTATACTGCAAGTCTCCTTTTAATTACCTCGTTAACGATGTAACGCGGTTAATTTTCTATCGGGCCCTTATTACGTTACCCCTACGATACCGCAGTATCAAATAACCTTCTGCGCGCAGCATCGCGAAGTACCCGTCAGACCTTCCCAGCTTTTACCTCGGATTCCCCGTTCAATTTAAAATGCAATCGGCGGACGTACAACGCGCCCGACGTTCGCCGCCCATAATTAAACGAACCCCAAAGGCGCCCGTCTCATTTCGCGCGAGCAGTCGAAAATATCTGCAAGCTCGGTGGTGCGCGTACCCGCGGCACGATAAAAGAAGGGCGAGGGAAGTCTGCTGCATCCAAGAGTTGCGCCGCGACACGGGTATGACGAGGGTTCGTCTCGCGGACTCCCGCCGTCCTTCCGATGATCATCCCTCTACGCTCGCGCGCTAATTGCGGAAACTCAGCCCGCGCGAGCTCCACGGGTGACGAGCAGGTCGGGACGGAAAATTTTTTATCGGCTCACCGATGCTCTCGTGTCACTCATTAGGGCTCGCAATTTGCGCGAGTTGTGTAATGTATAGGTAGGTTTAAAGGACGACGTTTCGTATTTATTTTAAATTGTACGGGAGCAAAGTCGTTTAACTTGCTGCAAGGAAAAGTATACAAAATATTTAATCATAAGACTTACAGTCTATGTAGTAAAAGACAATGTTACAATAATAATAATAAGTTTCTGTAATATTGACTGTAGGCAGATTTTTTTTATTTAAATTATAGTATGAGTCAGAAAATGTTGGACGTGTAATATCACTGTTATACATATTGGTGATGGAAAAAGTACGAAACAATTTTGAAAG
The DNA here is from genome assembly GCA_900480045.1 of Eurytoma adleriae. Classification (NCBI taxonomy): domain Eukaryota; kingdom Metazoa; phylum Arthropoda; class Insecta; order Hymenoptera; family Eurytomidae; genus Eurytoma; species Eurytoma adleriae. The sequence goes on along the minus strand of UXGC01000182.1, from coordinate 98,363 downwards.
GTAAATTTTTTTTGTGAAAAAAAGAATCCTACTCCTCACTTGAATTCTTGATAGCTTTTACTAAAATGTATATGCTTCAACCTCGCTACACATGTAGACTATTCTAAAAAAATCGTTCACTCAATGGATTAAATGAAAAAGATAGGTACACGGAGAAAAAAGTTCTACTAAAAATTGCAATAATCTATTTAAAAGTGACCCTCACGGACTGTCCTTGTTGGAAAAATTACAATAGTTTCTTGTAAAAATGGCACAACTATACAGTAAAATTTCTTAGATTTCTAATAAATTTTAAAAGAAACTATTGCAATTTTCAATTGCAACAGACTATTTTCTCCATGTATAATATCAACGAGAATTAAACAAATTAATTAAACAAAAAATAGCACAGTCATCTTGTTAATATCTGCCAGAAAATTCGAAATTTTATATAACCCAATATATTTTCCTTAAAAAAAGACAACCCCGCAGTTCGCTCGATATCGTAATTTAAATCGCGACGTCGCTTTATCGGCCTGCCCTCCTCCTCGTCGTCAGCACCAAGAGGCCAGGGCTGCAAAAAAAGGGGCGACCGAGGCTAATAGGGAGACGCGAGACGGGAAAATGATTGGCCGCGTCAATTACCCGAGACAGGAAAAATATTGCTGATAAAAATAAGTGGTGACCGCAGCGCGGAAACAACGGTTACTCGGTGTAGCCCGACGACGCGCGGGCACAAAGGCTCGGCCGCGATACGATCAAAATTTGTTGGCCTGCTGCTCGATTTTCACGGCGGCCGAAGTGCTTTTTGCGGTGGCTGGAACGGCTAAAAGGAAAGCCGGAGCTTTAATTGAAAACCCTGCGCGGAATGAATGAAAATATTTTGCAGCCGTCGGCGTGTGGCCAATCTTACTCCCGACTTCTCTAAGGAAACAATGAGACTCGAAACAATAGGGAATAAAATAAAAATATTCTTCATATCTATATTCAATTGTCGAATGAACGCTAAAGTTAAAATTATTAAAAATCACTTTTATTAAATATTAAAAATCACTTTTTTTCTGTTTCAGGTAAGTATGCGAGAATCAACGACACGCATCACGGGAACCCTTTAACGAACGGAGATAATGGGGTAAGCCTGTGGCTCTGACTGCGCGTTTACCCAGGAATGGGTCTGAGATTAAAATAAAAGCGATACAACGCATCGGCGCGCATGAGTTTCCGATGCCGCGGCGCCGAGTCATGCCACCGCGTTACGTTCGCTCGCGCAGGCTCGCGCTGTTATCGTATTTTTCCTTCCCGCTCTCATTCGATTTACCCCCGCGTTGTTTTCCCTTTTATTTCACCCTCTTCATTTCTGCCCCGCTCCCTTTCCCCCGCGCGCGATACCGGCTTTTCCTTTTTTGCCGCGCTCGTCACCGCCGGCACAACTATAACGTAATAAACCTCGGCCGTCAGGGGAGGGTCGAGGGGGAAAGGGGAAAAAACGCGGCGAGAGGCATGTGTAAAGATAACAATATCCCGGCGTGTATATACACAGCGGAGTAAACGGCGCTGCGCGAGAAAAGCCGATTTACCCGGCGCGGTATCGTCGGGGATCTATCGGCGAACGGGAGCGTCGTGAAATTAATCCGGCAAGCACACCGCGAGAAATCATCTGTGCCGGGTCTAAATTTTCAATGATTCTTCAATTGCTTCCTCCCAGAGGAAGCTTTTTTTATTTGTAATTGCATTTTTTTTAAACAGTAAAAACTCCAGTTCAATCGTCTGATATAAAGAGAAAGTAATGTGTGTCTGACTAAAATCGGACTATTCTACTTATAATGAAAAAACTTTAGATTTATCATCGGAATTACTTATTTAAGTGCAGCAATGCGAACAAAAATTGTTTTTACATAATTGATAAGCAAATTAAAGAAAGTGAATGTTAATTTTAATTGAAAATTTAATGAAAAATTCCAATTAATTATTCGAAATTTGAAAAACAGCCTTTAGCGCAGTAGCTTGTTTTTAATCATACCAAAGGTCTACTACGCAAAGCGTTAGTTTCAATTAAACAATAACATTGAAAGTTGTCGTCTCATCTCCCTGACAAAATAGAAAAAAAAGTGTAAAAAGAAAAAGAAGAAAAGATAGGCAGAACCAGTCCAACACTAGGAGACAAGCGAAACAAAGCGGCGACTGCAGAAGCTTTTTAAAATAATCAGCTTTCCTCGACAGTTAAGGCAAGATATGCTAAACTCGATACAACTAAAAACAGAAAATTCACGTTTGCATCAGTGCTCGAAAGGAGAAGACGGGGGAGTATAGTAACAGTTAAATCCCTAATAGAATTCGTCCCCGGTCCAAATTAATCAGCACTTGACTATGCTAATGCCCAGCCTCCTCGCTCCGGGGCATTTCCTTAAAAGCGCGAAGAAAAGTTTTCCGCGAACAGGCAGGAAGGAAGGGGAGGAGGATCCCCACCCGCCCCCGCCCACGCAATTAAGTTTTACGTCTAAGCAGCTTTGCTTTGGCACCGAGCTCGGGGAGCGCCGAACCGCCGAATCGAGAGTCACTTTTAACCGAGGCGAATGTATATACAGAGGGGCGAATCGATGGAAATTTTTGCCCGGGCCTTTGTCGGACGTCCACGGCTGGCGATTTACTCCGTGGCTATTTTCCGCCGGGCGAAAACTCAACAAAAGCGCGAAATTTGCACTTCACAGACGAGGAGGGAGGAGGGGGGGGGGGGGAGCTTCAAATGATACGCTTGATTTTCTTGCCTTGCTCCGCTTTTTCGCTAGCTTTTTAACTCGCTCGAATAGTTTAATTCCGCCGGTTCATTTCGCGGTGAAATTTCCTTTATTTCGCGCATCTATTTCCGACCCGGCTGTTTGTAAACTTTCTCCGATGCGGGCCGTAGAAAAATATTTTGACGAGTGGTTAATTTTTCGGCTGAGCTTCGAAAATTACAGTTTTATCGATAAATTTGCGCGCCGCGCCAAAGCAAGCGGCGTAGCCCGCAACTCGCCGGTTCATTTTTCAATGAGCGGGAGATGAATTTACCCGGCGGGCGAAACGTGCTTATGCCGCGTTCCGACGCAGGAAAATTATGGATCGCGCGTCGCGCCGCGCACCGCAATGCACGCTATTTATCTTTTATTATCTGGGATGAACTAAGCCAGATGCATAATTAATGATAATTCATAGTTGTTTATTATTGCTGGAAATACCCGGTGTTCCGTAATGTAATAACGCGCCCCTTGCCTCTTAGGCGCGGGAGAAAATTTCAAAGAAAATTAGCGCCGCTCGGTTTCATTGATAAATAATCAGTCGCATCTGTTGACTTCGATTTAAACTCCGCGTTAATAAGTTTTTTTAATAAGCAGCTCCACCCAAAGCGCGCGGGAATTAAACTTCACATTGACAATTGTATCGCGACGTATCGATTGCTTGGTACACTAAGCATCGTCTGGCTCGTAATAAAGGCAGAGAGAAAAAAAAAGCGCGCGGACTCGATTTTGCCGTGCATCCGCAGGCGCCGCCTGGTAACGCTTCCCTTTCTGCGCGCGTCAAAAGGTACAATTCAAGCTTCGGAGGGCGAAGGTCTCCCCTCGCGCCCTCTTATCGAAGCGCGGCTGCACTCGTTAAGGGCACGCGTGGTGCCGCGTGCGCCTGCATACGCGCCGCCCGCACTCGAAAACAGAATTAAACTTCCGTCGGTCCGCTGGGTCTTTCCGCAGTCTCGCTCCCCGCGCTTTTTTTCCAGCCGACGCAGCTTTGTCCGAGCGCCGACGTTCAGTTCGTGCGGCGCGCGGGTAACGATGCGCGCGACGTTTTACGATCGGTTTGAAAAATATTTTTTTTTACAAAATAAATATACAAAGTGCACGTAGTTGCAACAATTTTTGAAATGTTTTTTTATAATTGTTTTAGTTTTCTCGGAAGTTCGTACGCGGATTGTTTTCTTAGGGGAAATTTTATGCGCATTAAAGTATACTTCACGTTTTGCTTTGAATAACAAAGTTCTATATTTCTTAAAATCTCTTGCGTATTTAACTTACATTTATTTTAAGGTACACACATCTAAAATCACTGTTTCTATAAAGCTTGAAGTTTTATTTTTTCTTTTTGAATCTTTAACACAAATAAATTTATTGAAAATAAATAATAATAAAACAATATGTTTTTATTTTAACATAAATACGTATAAATTATTCATTTTTTATTATAAGTACTAAAAGTTTTTTATTACAATAAATAAAAGTTTGAAATTTAAAAAAAAATTGTATTGAAATGGATTATAAAAAAATAATGACAGCATAACGCATCTGAATTAATATATCATTAACTGCGTTACTGACGGACAGACAATCAACTGGGATATTACTCGATTTTTCAACATGAAAACAAACACATCCGAAGCCGTCCGACATGTTTCATTATCAAAAGGTTAAAAGCAAATTACACAAACTCGCGCAGCGAATAATCCTCCATCCCCCGGGAAGGGAGGGAGGGGATGGGCTCGCTCCGTTGCATTTATTCGAGCCCGGGATTAAGCATCGCTTATCGCATGCATAACCTCGGTTTTTCCGATGGATTACGACGGGGCTCACATCCGGTTCAATAAAACATTGAGGCCGTCGCTCCGCCGCGCGCCATAGGCTGCTCCGTCCCCCGCGAAATATGCAAAGACACAGAGCGCGACGCGTCGCGACATTTCGCAATAATCGAATGAGTCAGCCGCGTGGCTCGTCTGTTTGCTCGCCCCGGGTATAGGATAGGTGGTATATATAGACCCCGGTGCCGTCGCCGGCTCCTTACACATGCACACCCGATCCTTCCCCGCGACGAACTCGCGGAATTTCGTTACGCCCCCCCTTCCCCTGCAGACATTTTTACTTTAATGCAAATGTCACGTATAACGCGGGCGCGTGCGCGCTCTTTTCGCCTCGGGTCCCTCGCTCTTCTTTCTCCATTTTGACGTGGCAACCAGACAGCTTTGGGTTTGTTTTAATGCATGGCTCGAGCTCCCGCGAATTTCGCCGAGCGCCGCGCGTCACCGGCTGCATTTATGAGGTGCGCGCTCGTGTAACCTCCAGCTACCGATTCTTTCTTTTTTTACCTTCTGTATATTCTATGATTACATTTCCTCGGCTGCGTTTCGCCTAGGTAAATTACATAATTTACTCTAGCTGCATGGGTACAGTGGATAGTTTTACTTTTGCGTGAGGTTCATGAAAATTTTGTTTCAATATGCCTGGTAAATTAAACGGGAGTAGTGGAAGGCGATTAATTCAATGAAATTTTAGAATAATTAATTTGGGATAATTTTACATGGGTAAAGAGGTCGGTGGATTTATGTAAATACACTAATTAAGTAAATTAAATAGATAAAGTATGTGGCGATTGTAAAAGCGGGTATGAACTCTTCCAGGAAACCGTCCGATTTCAAATTCAAATTTCAAATTCCTTTAAAAAGCTTCCTCTATGAGCTACATTCAGCAAACTATTGCAAGTGATCAAATTGACAAATTCACATTTAATTTTCCTTGAAATAAATTCGTAATTCCTGTAACTGAACTGTACTCTCATAATTAATAGCTTTATTAAATTATTATTCGCCGGAATATCGAATTTTTGTGTTAATTGCCAAAGGAACAACAGCGAGTTCCATCGCATAGGTAAAATACCTCGAAAACTAATAATTCTTCGTCATCCATCACCGGAATAATCATCGGCGGCAATAAAAAAGAAACATTAAAATTCCCGTGAATAAAACATTACCTCACGTAGCGACTATTCGCGAAAGAATTAAAGAACGACCGGAGTCGCGAATTGCCTCGGCGAAATCCGTCACACCGAGGGAGCCGGGGCTGCGACGTTTCGCGCGCCACACATCACGCCCGCGAAGTCTATCCCATATCCTTTCCCCGGGAAAAATTTCGCCCCACATTCCTCGAGCCCTGCAGACCCTCACATACATAATACCCCCCTCCGCTTTTTCTCCTCTATTTTTCGCCTCGCCTTCCATCCTCCGCGATTGGCGCGTAAGATGTTTCTCGTCGGAGTTACCCCAAGTTATACAGATACTTTGGGAACTTTTATTGTCTCGGCCCGCTCTCGGGATGAATAAAAATTTCCTCCTCGAGGGTCCCCCTCCTCCCTCGCGTATATATCCGCTCGATAGGGTTAACAAATTGCTGGCCTTCTTTCGGAAATATCAGCCCTCGTGTCGCCGACAGGAAAATTGAAAACCTTGCGCGGGGCTTAATGCGCGCGAGCCTCGTAAAATCGCTCGCTGCAGAATGATTTTCCTTTTTGTTTTTCTCCGCTTGTCGTGTACAATTATGTTGCTTTATTTTTTGCTCCGCGAAATTGTGTACGGTGAAGACAAACAGTTTACCGACGGGCGATCGAATAATATTTATTTTCACGGAATTCTTTTATTTACTCAATATCTTAATTTATTATAACATTTTGATACAGCACAATAAAACTCTAAATAATTAATAGCTAACTAAGTAATTAATATTATGAAATCCGCACTTTATTTACAATGTACACATGCAAAATATGATTTATCTGGAAAATCACAATATTTTCCAAGAATACTCTATAAGTGAAATGTTAATTAAATCGATTGTTTATTTGTTCAATTAAAAACACAATTCAATTCAATAAAAATTTTAAATTCTTCCAAACTACACTGCCAATAAAAGTAAAGTGAAAAACATCATACTAGGTTTAATCAACAAGTTGCTCACTGAAACGAAAAGTCCTGGAGGAAATAAAATTTATTGCGGATTTGCAACGAGGGTGAAACATTAACAATGAGCAAAGATAAGGCTCGGGCGGAGCAAAAGTAAGTTTGCCGCCCTCGATCAATTGGGCGGTGTATATAGCGGGCCAGAGTAAACGCTGCTCAATCGATTAGAAGTAAAAGGAAAATTATTTTTCCGGAAAAGCGGGACACGCGCCGAAACTGCCATAAAAGGGCGACGCGTGTAAAATCACTGGGACGTCAAAAGGTGCCGGGGCCAGGGGTCGCCGGGGATCATCGGGATAGTCTCCCGCGTCTTATCGTTTATTTCGGCCCCGTTGCTCGCGCCCCCGGCGTTATCTCCGTGCCTCGTAGCCTTTCGCTAGTCGAGTTTATGGTACGGCCGCGCCGCGCTACGCTTCTGTACCAAAGAAATTATAAGGATAATGGACAAAGTTTAAGGGGCTTATTTATTGTTCCGCACATTTTCAGATTTATTGATAATCGCTTTTTTTATTCGCCTGTGAAATTGATAAAGTATTAATTGTTCGATCTTGTTTTTTTTTTCATACAGTTAAAAGTAACGTCCAATTTTTGCAATAATTGTAAACTCGTTATTAAACTAAATGAAGATTACGTTTGTTATTTCCAGAAAATTGAAAATTTTCAATCACGTCACAACTTTTTCTGTTTTTTGTTATATCAAAATCGTAATGAATTACAAACAAAAGCATCAAAAATATTGAATTTTTTAAAACTTGTTTCCACTTTTTAAATTGAATTTCAACGTTGAAAAAGTGAATTACCCTGTCGGAAAGATTGTCCTCGCGAAAGAGGCAACATTTAATTTAGATACAGTGGAAAAAAGGGAGGCGGGAAGCCACTGACAAAAGTCAATCCTCAAAACCTCGCCGATGAAATTTCGCCTGACGGGGCTTGCGTCGCGCGGCTCGGCAACTCATGAGCGCCGCGCGGAAGGAAAAGGACCCTCGTCATTTGTTCCGGGACCATTTCCCGTGGCTTCCCCTCCCTCCCCCCCGCGTCCCTTATTCCCGCCGGTCTACGCGCGCTCGCTAGCGAGGGATAAAGAGTCGAGAGCTGCTTTCCCCGGCGCTCGGCGCTTTCATCGCTGCCGTAGCGCACCCGTTTTTTTCCCTCCCTTTCTACCCATTTTTTGAAGAATCCGCGAGAAGAAATGCGAAACGGATCCTTTTAGCTCGCTTGCAAACTCGTAAGATTAAGGACGAGAGGCGCCGCGAAGGCTTTTATTGCTGAGTACTTTTCCGCTCTCGTTATTGTTGGTCATTTGCTGAGTTGGATTTGCCGGAGCTAATGACAGTTCGGGTCGTGAATTTTTCCTCAGTCGATGGAGCTCCTTATCGAGTGCACTAAATTTGATAACTAATCTTTGTTATAAGAAAATATGGATAAGGAAGTTGATAAAATAAATTGATTAATTATTGCAGTCACCTAGTGAATATTGATATTAAAAAATAACAGTTTAAGTACTGAATATATTATCCTTAAAAAAAATGAATAAATAAATCAATTTCCAGAGATCTAATTAGCATTATGCATCATTAATAATTATATAAAGTTGCAATACTTTGCTAATCATTTTTTTTATAGACGAACAGTTCAAATAAGAGAAAACTAAAAAAAGATAAAGAGTAACTTTAAAAAAAACATCCAAAGATCAAAGTACAACTTTTTCCAATCAAGATGAAACGCAGCATTAAAAATGCAAAAAAAAAAGAAACATTTTTAATTTCCCACTGCGGCACTTTTACAAAATGCGCCGCAATTTTACGTGATGTAAAAAAAAAAGAGAGAGTAGGCGACCAGGATAGCGTGTAACACGCGTAGCGTATCGGCTTTTCTCGAAGCGAAAAAAAGGCTCGACCGCGCTGGAAAATCCAGGGCGACATCGGCCGGTGATTCCGCACGCCGGAGCGGAAAAAAGAGCGAGCGAGCGCGTGCACGGCGCGACTAAATCCAGCGGCCATTACCGAAATCGCGCGTGCGATGACGTACGCGAGCGGGGCGCCCGGCGTAATAAGGCAAAGTGCACAGGCGACGGCAGGGCTATACGGGCGAGCGCGCGAATTGCCCGATGGGAGAGGGACGGTGCATGCGGCTCACCCCCCTCGCGCCAATTTCACCGAGCGCGGGTATTTCGAAGGAAAACGTTTATAATGGGATTTCGGATGTTTAACCGGCGGAATTAATTATTGACGGCTAGGCGGGAAATTAAGGCTGCCGATAATGGCCGGCAAGTTTTTTCGCCTTGTTTATCGCGGTTTGTAGGTGCGGGTGTCGAGGATTTATTTTGTGGGGTAGATCCTACTTGTAGATACTGAAGTAGAGTACGTAGTGTTTCAATTTGTACGTGTAGAAAGAAACTATATATTTTTGTTGCGCGAAACTGCATTTTTCATGTGTTCGAGGAATTGAAGTTTTTAATTTTTTATGTCCTTTCCCCAGAAACAAACAATAATATTTTTCATCGCTCTTTTTTAATGATGAAACTCATCTTTTAGAAAATTATTAGTTATATTTTTACACTGGGAAAAATATTCCATTGCAATTCCAAAATTGAAAGTTCTTGCACGTACTATACTTTTATTCTATTCTACTCAAGCGCAATGAAAGGAAAATATTACAAGTAAATAAAGTGAAAAGTAAAATTTCGATTGAAAAGTACATTTTGCAAAAAGAAATCTCTCCTCTCCTTCAATTTCGCAAAACTTTTTTCGCATCTCCATTGTTATTCCGCAATTATGAAAATTCATAAAAACATCGTAAGCTACATAGCTCACCCCATGTAAATAAACACGGAAAGTCGAGGGAAGCCTGTCGAAAGTTAAAAGCCCAAGTTTCCGATTCCCGGCTACCTAACAGATTTTCAAGTCATCTCGATAACTGTTTTTATTCCCAGTCGGAAACTTCACCCCGCCGCTAAGTTTTCCGCGGACAAACAGACCCAGTTGTCTTTGCTCGTCGTCCATATTCACGGCGTCCTCGAGTCATCGAACGGCATGTCGAGTTCTGGGCCCTTGAAGCTTCGGTTTTGGAATATTTTTCGCGGAGCAGCCGGGCGATTATACGGCTAGATTTACGAGCCTTTCTCGAATAGCCGGTAAATTTGCCGGCTAGTAGCTACCGCGGCATAACGAATGACCTTAACCCGCGCCCCTAATTTCCTACCTTCATTCGGCTGCGTAAATTCTCTTACGTCGGCGAGGCGAGCGCCTTTAGCAACTCGCGCCCTTTTTCCTTTTTCTCGCATTTCTTTGCTCTCTTTCGCCCCTACATTTGCTTAACCCTTGTTTGCCCTTTTTACGCGCCCGCACCTGCGCGAAAGTGAAATTTCTGGAGGAAAGCCGACGTGTACCGTGACCGTAATGCTTACAGTGGTAAATATATTTTCGGAAATACCAAATTTTCCTTCATTTCAGTTCCGAACGAAACGACAACACTACAAGTACAGCCTTTGTTTGGACACTTTACAATTGTTTTAACCAACAAATCACAATGCAAAAATGAGCAGCTCGCGGCGCTTAACGAAGTGCAACTTTACGTAACACCTAAAAAAAAGTGAAGGAGAGGCGGAGGCGAATGAATTTGCCTCGGGAACTTTTCAAATGTACCACACCGCTCCTCCATTTACGCATGGCGCGCTCGCCTTTACATTTTCTCCCCGCCTCGTCCCGCATCTTTTCGCGATATTTTTACTTAACGTTCCTCAAGTTTATCTTTTTACACCGCCCCGGCCCCCGCGGAAAGTTTCTCATTCCAAGCCGGCCTTTTTGCTCGCGCCGCCCGGAGTTCGCGCGCGCCCGGATCTGCATCCCGCCGAGCCGTAAGCCTCCCACCGCCGACGCTTTTTCCCCTCGTCCATTTTACATCGAGCTTCTTCTTCTCGACCTCGTTTCCCACTGCGTCTGCATCTTTAGTCGCGCGCCCCGCCGTTTCCGCGCGCCGTGCCCAACTTTCCGGCAAAAAATTAAGCGATACCATGATTAAACGATGATTCATAATGATTATGAAATACCGTCTTTTAGTTTGTTGGAAACGTCAGTGAAATTTAACGATTTTTTTTTTAAATTTTCGGTGGCATTTTTGAGGATTAAATGTAAGCTGGCTGGATTAGCTAAAATTGAAAAACAATATATCATGCACTTTTTGCACGCTAGACAACTTCGGCGCAGTAAAAACAATTTAACTGACAGTTTCACTAGATTTACAAAAATAAAACATTAAAAAAGACGACCAATTAAAATCGTTTTTAAAATTCACAATGAACAAGCGAGAATTTTATGTCTCCGATCAGTAAACACGCGAACAAAAAAAAAAGAAAAGCAAAACTAGTGATACTCCGCTCTCGGGTCGTTGAACCCGTCGAAATAGACGGTAGACGGCCGTCTCGTGATTTGTCTTGCTCGATTCTCCGATTGCTCGCTCGCTCTCCTGTAACTTCGCCATTTCTTATTCGGCGAGGCGTTGTCGCGGCCGTCGCGAGTTTCCACGATCGACAATGGCGCATTTCCGTCAGCCCTCGTGATTATCCCCACGCGCCATTATCGAATCCCTCCTCTATCTTGCGTGCGCCTCCGCCCGACTTCCAATTGTTCCCCGCGCCGAGTTATAGACTGCGATTCGATGATGACGTCTCGATCGGACTGAATGAGATGTCCAAATCACATTGCAGTTTGATTCGACGTAATTCATAGTGTGGATTTTTCATTGAAATTTTCCAGCGAATTCAAGGAAAATATGTTCAAATTCAATTTATTGAAATAATGTACCGATACTCTGATAATACGCAATTTGTTCATTTAAGTTTGTTTCGTATCTAATATTTTTAATAATGATCAGATCAATGTGTAGTTACAAATTCTATGCTTACGAATATTAATAGCGTGTAGAACATATTTTCGCGTAATAAAATATTACCATAGTGCATATAATAAATTTAAGTCTTTTTTTATTTCTTCAATTTAAATTAAAAATAAAAACTCACTGTAATTCACTATCTGACCTCTTTACGTAAAACTCAACGAAGTTTTACGAACAAACCAATACGTAGGAAATGTTAACTTGGATCATTAAATCCAGGAAAGGTCGTGGTAGTGACAAGCGCCGACGAGCGCACTTAACATTCGTCTTAACTTTTTTCAATTTTCGCCCTGCAACAGCTGAGGCCACTGCAGTCGCGGGAGCTGATCTCGGATTTCGAGAAGTTGGCGCGTCGTGAATCGACCGATCGGCGCCATAATTACCGCGGCTGGGCGAAATCCCGGCGTAGAAAAACGCCGGGCGCAGTAAGTGGCTCGACGAGGAGAAGTCCGGCGCGCGGGAAACTTTTAAAATTTCGAAAATTCGAAAGTTTCCGCGGCGGCGAGTGAACGATGTTGCGCCTGACATTACTCGCCGCACAAGTCGCGGCTTCCGCTCGTTACGCCCGGCGAATGAATGATAATCTAAACTAGCGGGGCAAACGTAATAAAAAAAGTTTGCCGCGCGCGCGCAAGACGATATTTTCGGAGCGCGCCGCGAAACCGGGTTTTGATATCGACGAGATTATCGTATGCAAATCGCCGGGATGGGATGCAAACTGCTAATAACGAAGTTCGCTTTTTCTTTGAAAGCAATTTTTTTTCTTTCGTTTTTTATTCGATATTATCAGAAATCGATAAGTGGCGTGAAAATATTGTAATAAACACTATGGGTACTTATTTACTACGGGATGCGATATATTTATAGATTAAGCTGCTTGGGGTACTTAAGATTACAATCTTACGTAATTGAGAATTTTATCGAATTTTTAGATCGAAAGTAAGTCGTGCATCCGATTTTTGAAACTGGTACATTACCTCATCCTCTCTTGAAAATGTTAAACAGCCCGACATCGCATTTGTCGCTCGTTGCGCGAAAAAAACAAAGTGTTCTCGGTCAATTTCAGTAGCCTCGGCGTCTAGCGAACGTGATTACGAAAAACCCAACCTTTTTTCCCTCTCGCGGAATTGTTCTGCCGTATAAAGAAACTAAACTTAAAAGGCCGTGAGAAAGACGGCCAACTAGCGCTGCAGCGCGAGCGCGACACACACACACACACAAAGGGCAGGGGGGATGGCGCGGAGGTAAGAAGCAACGGGGAGGTGGGAAAAAAAGTGCGAGCGGAGTAGGAACCTTACGAGCAGCAGTTTTGCCGGTAAGTACGCAATTTCCGGCTGGCGGGGCGTTCGCGGGCCTACAAGCGCCACGCGGAGGTGCCAGGAAGTTGGAGCTTAAATTACGTTTGACGCGCCGCGTTAAGTATATATAGAGAGCTTTTCGCCGCGCTGCCACCTCGCCGCGATGTACCGCGTAATTTCCGGACGATTTGTGCACTGCGCGCCGTGAACTTCACTCCTTTTTTTTTACTCCACTTTTTTTTTCGCTCCCCCCGGCGCCAGTGCAACGACCAACTTTCGGCCAAATAAACGCGCGTACTTATCTTTTTACATCCACCCGGCGGGGAAAAAAGAAGAAAAACAAGGGAAAAAAATTATCTCCCCGACAAAGCGCCACCTTTATTGCTGCCGTATACTGCAATAATTAGATTGCTCAGCGGCGTAAAAAATAAAGGGCAGCTTATCTCGACCGCTGCATGGACTCCGAACTTCGAAAATCGATGATATCGCGATACAATCGGGCAGCACCCGGGGCACGCTCCGCGATCCATTTGAAATTTGAGACGCGCTTAATACCCGCTATCTCGGCCCGCGTAAATCCGCCGTAACGACTTTTCCGTCGAAGCGATTCTCAAACGCCTCGGCCCCTCCCCTCCCCCGACGGCGGAATTATTAATCGGCGCCCGCGCGCGACGAATGCTCGATTTATCACGGCCGGAGGAGGTCTAGGCCGGAGTCTTGCGCTCGGTGTAAACGAGAGATAGGGACTTAGGCAAGACAGATTCTGCCTCGTCGAGGGGGGTGGGGGGTACGCGGCGCGCGACGAGACTCGCCGCAAACGCGATAAGGTCGAAAGGGAGTTACCTCGTCAATTTCGAGGAGCCGGGAAACAATTACCCCGGCTGAAATAAATTTTCCGAGGCCCGAGGAGCTGCTGCTCCACCTCCGCCTCCTCCGCTCCTTCGCGCGGCCTTTGTACCTTATGGAGTTAATTCGTGTTTTACCGTCTTTGCTCTGCTTCGGGCGAGCTTTTCTTACTCGATTCGGATGCTGCTCTTTGCCTACTCTTTCTTATGTTTTTATTTGCCTTTTTTTATTGTTGTGGATCTGCTGGCCTTTTTCAGCGAGATTCTAACTCGTTCAAGTTACTTTTGACGTATTGCGGTTATTTTAGTCAGTAACGATCACTTCGTTAGCGACGATTTTTTCTCTCGTACAATGAGGCTTTTGAAACTTTTTATTAATTTCCGACCGAAGCGCTTTATGAAATTTGCATACATTAAAAATCTTGCATGCTTGATGAACTATCATTGTTATAACTTTTAAAGTGCCTTTTAAATTGCCTTACATTCAAGAACGGAAACAGTTAAATCGATTTTTCAAAATGTCTATTTTATTGGAAAATTTTTGCAATTACGATAATGCAGTATATGAGAGACGGGTGTATGAATCGTGATAAAAGTCAGACGAGACCATCCAGCGCTTGGAAGTTTAATAAAAGACCGCAAAGATAGTCTAAATTCCGAGACAGTAATTCGACTTGAATGGTTACTGGCGCGCGGTATTAGTGGACTTTACGGCCAGGGAGAGCGACGATTAAAGCCGCGGCAGGCTCGATTACGTTTGACTTAAGTCTGATCATTAAATGGGCATCGTAAAGGCGGAAGTAGAGGAAGAAAACCCGTGTTACTGTACAAAGAAAATTCCGATCGTTAATCTTCGTTATGCGTCCTGGAGGAGGTTCACCAGATTGTCCTGACCTACTTATTAGCCAATAAATTAGGCATGGATGTACGGGTAAGCTCCTTTTTGTCAAAAGCAGCTTCCGCTCGCCTGTCGGGGGATATATATCTCATCGTCCATTTTATTCCGAATGGCAATTACTCCCCGCTTTTATTTAAATTAAAATTTAATCCGTTTTGACAAATATCGGAAATTGTCAGTTCGGTCTATTAGTTTAATGTTCCGCGTAAGCATATCGTAACGAGCACTTCGCATAAAAAGTTTACCTTCGATAATCAACTGTAAATAGTTAGTGTAGCACAAGCTTTGAGCTTAATGTAATAGCTTCTTACGGGATATTTAATATCTCTTGCGGAGATCAGCACATCGCAAGAAAAGCTTTAAGACCTTATTTATTGAATTACTAGATGAGTAACATTAAAAACCCAATCTAAAGTTTAATTCACGTAAGAAATATTATATTAAAAAATCTCAGCGTGATTTTCCAATAATTTCTTTTTCCTCGAGGCTCTACATTACCTTAATTTTCATCGGAAACTTCTGCCCGAGTTCGAATAGCGGGGAAAAAATAAATTAGTTCGAAATTGGCTTGTAATTTTTCCCGCGGCCCGCGCGGCAGCGGCGTGATAAAGGCAGCCGTGGAAGTTGGAATTGCGGCGCATCTATTATTCGTTAAGCGCGTATACACGCGTTCACGGAGCGCCGGACCATCTGTCTCGCCGGCTTCTTGCTCTTCCTCCGCATCTTATCTCGGCGCGAGGGATGGCCTTAATTAAGGGGACGTACATCTCGACGAGTGCAGGCAGCCGCGAATTTTTCCTTTATCGATCTACCGCGCGCCGATTAATTCCACGAGCGGGATTTTCCTGCCCGCGTATCGACCGATCGGATCGTTTACAAAGTCCGCCGGTGTATTATGTGCGAGATACGCATTTTTTTTTTTAATAGCGAGCCCCTCGCCGATAAGTGATTTTGATAAAGTAAAATTGCATCGTTCCGGGGAAAATGTAGATTAGTCCGAATTTATTATCTCGTGACAGATTTTATCCAGCGGTTTAATCTATTATGCGAAATGTATTGCGTTTACTCGCCGAGAAGATAACGGCCCGCCACCCAACGTTTACACTTTTAAATTGGATAATTCATAATGTCCCGTCTCCTCGACGCACGCCCCGAATCTTTTAAATTTCAATCAACCTTTTTTTCTTCCACTGGGAAAACGCGAAACCGTTTTACCCTCGAAAAAAAGAGGAAGAACAAGTTGCCGCCGTTGACAAAAATCGAAACAAAAAAGAGTACAAAAGTCTATCAAACGAGGCCGATGCTCCCGCCCCCTCCGGATGGAGGACGGGTTCTTTTTAGCGATCGGCCGCTTCTCTTTTTTTTTTGAGTGTTTCTGTCCATTTTGAGCCCGCGCGGGGGGTAGATTCGCGTCGGATAGGCGTTATTGTTCCCGTGCTTTCTTTTTGCCCCGGCGCGAAGAGCCGGCGCGAGTTTTGCCAAGATTGCGATCCATATTTCAAAGGCAACTGCCGGCGCGAGCGCCGCCCCGAGCGGAACCCGAGCCAACGAATTTTCTACTCGGTGCTCGTTCGTCGCAAGCGGGTAAATTCATTTTTTTTTTTCTCTCGTTCGTTGAGGGAGAGGAGAGACCCGTGGCCGTCCGCCCTGCGGACGCGTGAAATACAGTGGAAAAGATGTGTTTTATGGGGGGAGAGGACGGTAAAGAATTTCCCCGGTGTATTATGGTCATCCGCCAATGATTGTCCCGATGGGAAGAAAAAAGTAATTCATGCGGCTTGATTTTTCTTCGCCTGCGCCTCCTTCCTTTTTCCTGCGCTCGATTTTGTTCGACTCGAAAACGATGCCCAAATGGGATTTAACGATCCGAACGTTCGAAGGGTGATTCTTGGATAGAGCCGAAATTCTAATTAAATTTATTTCGGCGCGCAACCCTCCAATTACTCTTCCGTTCGCTCGAAATTTTTCGACGAAAAAAAAAGTAAACCTTCACACTCGCACCAGTGGGGCAAAAAATTCTCGAACATTCGACTGGGGGGAGATTATATTTTCTGTAAATTTTTTGCCCTAACATTAGCGAACTGCGTTTGATTCCCAGCGTTTTTCCGACCTAAAGCAAAAAACAATGATCCCTCATAGACACGCGCAGCGAAATATTGCGAGTGGATGAAATGCATCAGGCGGAGGGGTTGCGTGCGTTTAAAAAAAAAAAAACTGGGTTACTCGCTGAAAACTTTCGCAGCTTTAATATCGCTGCAAAACAACGCACGCGGTGCAGCGGGAATTTAGCCAGCGGATAAAATCCCTCCGCCGGCATCAATTTACCGATTGTAAAAGTACACAAAGAGCCGAATTAACGAGCTCGCCGTATTAAATTTTACGCGTCCCGCTTCCGATCGTCCCGCATTCGTAATGCGCGGAAGAAAATTTAAAAGACAGCTGTTCCCGAGCTTTACCCCCGGCTTAAGCGACGTAATACGCGCAGTTCCGCGCCTCTTAACAACTGAACAATCGATTTTACACCACGTAATTAACCAAGATTATGACGCTGTGCGGAAAACCGTAATGTCCGCTCCGTTACAAAGGGGGCGGCGGGGGAGTTCGAGTGTGGCGCGGACAGCGGCGACAATTAAAACGTCCCGGGGTTTCGCGCGTCGGTACCTCGAATTTTCTCCTTCGCCCCGGCGAAAATTTTCGCGGCGACTCCGCGCTGCATAATTCAATGCGGTGCGGCCGAGACGCGTGTAACTCCTTCGCCCGGCAACGTCGCCCCCGCGCTTTTGTTCATTTATCCCCGTCCGCGCGCGCCCGCGAGGGGGACTGCGCTCTCGCGGAAGAGGCGAGAAAAATGTTGCCGTTAATGATTGCTCTTTGTTCAGCTTTTTCCCGCGATTTATTGTTTCGAGTACGCTGACCCGCTGAAGCTAAAGATACCGAGTAGTGTAACTAATGACTGTTAAAGTAACATCCTTTCATTCTTTATTATTTAACATTTTATTGTTTACTAACAGTGTTAAATTATTATCTTAATTTAAACATAATCCTTTTGTTCAGTTTAAAATAATAGGTTCCGCGAAAACTGTAAGTACGCCTAGTATTTGGAAGTAATACTTTTTGTTTATTTGAAGTTTAGAAAATTTAAAAAGAAAAGAAAAAAAAATTTAATGTATGAATTGGACAAGTGGAAAAAGTTTAAAAAGCTCGACCCTTCAAAAAAAAACTCGTAAGAAACTTTCATGTATAGTATTCTACTGTACTTCGCGATTATAAGTAGTTACAGACAGATACAGTAAGACGCTCCATTTTCCAAAATATAGATAAATTTTCTTTCATATTTATATAATTTTACAAGTAAAAAGATATTTAAAAATAGAATCTTTCTAAGCATGTAATTTTTACATAGTTTCGTTGATGATATTCTATTTTATATACACTTAATAATGATAAGTAGTAACATCCGCGTACTGTCAGACACTCCGTTTGAACCAATTTAAAAACAATTACTTTTTTTGTGAATTAACTGGAGCAGATATACAAGTACTTTACTTTATTCTAATTACATACAATCCTTCTTCACTATTTTATTCTAGTTATGAATTAAAAAATTAAAGTGTATCCGAGAAAATTTCGCTCATATTTAGTTGCGAACTATTGATTGACTTCAATTCCAAGCAATTTTTCCAGAGCAAGTGCGGCAATCGCCGTAAAGTCCTTTTTTTTGCGAGCGAGGGGTAAAAAAGGGAAAAAGGACTCTTTTCATTAGCGCGAGAAGCCGGGCGTCCGAAACTGACCGCGCATGCAGGGGCCACCGCCGGCGGGCGGGAAGCATTTTTTACGAGGGGCTTAAGCGCAGTCTTGCCGGCTCTTTTCTTCGATAAGACAAAGCCGGAAATTTATTTCCCCGCCCCCCGTCGCGCGGACGTCGCCGTTTCTGAAAAACCGACCGCCGCTGCACGGAACGTAAATTACACGACCCGAGCGTAATTCGCGACTCCCTCCCCCCCTCCGGTCCCCACTAATTATATATAAGATGAGCCGGCCAGACTCTGCGCTCTACTGTCGTAAACCCGATGAATCGACTTTTTATTTTCATTCGCTTTCTCACTGGATAAATTTTTGAAAATTCGCAGGTGTCCTTTTACAAATTGCTTAGTATACTACTTCTGCTCTTCGTCTGTATCACTTTTTAAAACTACTTTAGAAATTAAAATGTAGGAAAACATTATTTCAGACTTAAAGCAACTGTAGGTACGTAAATGAAACAAAAAAATGATTCGATTCATTAATCATTTGAGAAGAAAAAGCGAAAAACTTTTTCTCACACATACTACTTTATAGAAAGTATTAGACCGGCGACGTAATTCACATTGAGATCGCTCGGGTGGTAGGGGCGATGAGAAAGAGGAAAAAAAGGGCGATCGAAATCTCGGCGCAAATACGAGGACGTCAGCCTCTTGTGTGCGCACGCGGCACAATAAATCGATCGATCAATCTCCTCCCATCTCTGCATAAACAAAACGAAACAACAGCCCCCGGAGCGTCGCCCCGAAGGCGCTGCACGGCTGACCCATTTTACCGGCTCTAGCTACGGCTGATTCCCGACCCACCCCCGCCGTCTCCTTTTTATCTCGCCTTTTTCACGCGAGAACAAAGAAAGGTTCACCTGCCTGCTTGAGGAGCTGACGCGAGAAAAGCCGGCTCTTTGTTTTTCGAATTTCCCGGTCTTCTGAGGCGTCGGCGAGAGCCGGTGTCTTCCGGGGTGTCCGCTCCGAGCTGGAATCGCTCCTCTCAGTCACATTATTGATGGATCGCCTATTAGACGGGACGAGGAGTGGCTACTGTTTTAAAGTGTTACCAGCGAGAAATTGCCGCTGAGACTCGCGTTAATCCATAAAAAAAGGCTTTTGTCTAAAGTGAAGTTAGTCAAAATTCACTTTAATGAAATTTTACTAAAAATTGATAAATTTCTTTTTGGTAATTGCTATGAGCTCTGCTATTAAACTAAAATAACGATGTAAATTAATTAAAAACTATTAAGGTTAGTTAAATTTCATTAAAAATTCTAATTAAACTAACTTTTAATTCTCTATTGAACTTTTAAATATTCCTATACAGAGGTCCTGGTATAATTTAATACAATGCAGTTTAATTTACGCTAAACAATTGTTGCAATTAAAACGTTGTTCCTATTTTTAAGTAACAAAAACAGTACCTTAAAAATTTAAACACAAATAACACCTTGACATTTCAAAAAACTTCTGTTTCATCGCGTGACAATCCAGAGTTTCTTCTGCATTTGCCCCGTGCGCAGCGAGCTTCCAAAAAAGGCTCCTGAAAAAAGGACGAAAGCGAGAACGAAGGAATAAATTAACGCGTCAGCGGGTATAACGAGGGGCCGCGCGCAGCAGCGAGGGGGCATCCGCTGGAAAAGGAGCAAGGGGCGAGAGACTCGCGCAGGCTGCTAACAATAATCTAAGCGACAGCCGAGAGATCGCGCCGTCGTCTGCGAATCCCCTTAATTAACTCCGTTACCGAGTCCCCGGCCAAAGGAGTGAACCCCTCCTCCCTCGCCATCCGTGTAATTCATCCCAATTGAAAGTTGCCGGCAAGTCCCGCGACCCCGTTAAAATAGCTGCGCGACGCAGTTCGGGCGTTTATGCAATCGCACGTAAGTCGGCCGCCGCGTCTCGTTTGATCAATCAGGGGAAAGGTGCCGGCGCGCATCCCAACGAGAGGCGACCGGCTCCCCCGCGCCACCACGGCAAACAGATCCGGCGAACGAGCCGAACAGGTAAATCGACGGGTTTCCTCTCTCCCTACTCCCACGCTTTGGGCGAATTTTCCGAGATTTTTTTCTCGTCCGCTGCTTTTCAACGAATTGTAAAAGATTCTGCTCTTTGAAAATAATATTTAAATAAATAAAGCTGTGAATATAAGCAGTAAAATAAAAATTTCTTTTATTTTTAGTGAGCATCCTTCTTTTTTTTCTTTAGTAAACCTTTATCAACAAGTTAATACGTTTTTTTAGATACATTACATTAATAATTACAAGTAAAACAATTATTCTGGTCAAATTAATTGATATCAATTTGAAATTAAGTGATAACAAGTGATGCAAGGAGCGATCGAGGTAAGCGCATGAGTCTCCCAAGGCGAAAGCTCAGGAAAGACTAACAACTGCTGACTTGAACTTATGCGAATTACAAAGTGACGAAAAGCGTTAAATGCTGACGAGCAAAGAGCGCCTAAGTGAAGACTAAGGTTTCTCGCTCGAACTAATATTCTGCCTTGGCGGTTATAATTAAATGCGAACCCCGAAGATTCACTGCGTTCGAAATATTACAGCCGCGTTATCATGACTGATTTTTTTTAATCAACCGCGAAATTTCATTGTACGCTTTCGTCAATTCAATTAATTCGCGTTTTAGTAAATTTATAAAATCGTATTTCACGGGATTAATTTGCTCTTTCGTAAGTTTTAAAAATCGTATTTCATTTTTTAGCAAAAATCATTTCATTGAACAGGAAATGTCAATCAACGTTATCCAAAATCAGAGTGTGTGTCCAAAAAACGTAGACACCCGTTAAATTAAAAAGAAAAAAAAGTGAAAAAATCGAGGTTCGCGACGAGCGCCAGAAAATGGCAAATAAACCAAAGGGAGCCGCGCCGCCTCAGCTCCGGCTTCCGCAATTTATCGAGCGCATCTTTCGGCAATACCGGCGAAAACTTTCCAACGCCTCTCGGCTCGCGCGCGAAAAAAAGGCCGAGGAGAAGCCACCGCTGACTCGGTATTATCATCGCGCGCACTGGCCATGATCCAGTGGCGTCGTAGCGAACGCTGAGGAGGCGAATGCCGCAGAAGGGAGGAAGGGGAGGGGGTGGAAGGAAGGAAAGCGAAACGATCAAATCTATAATTTCCACTTTTCCAAGCGGCCGATAGCATCGACTCTGCCCGGGCACGAGTGCCTCTTGCCTCGTCAGCTTCGAGCTGCATGCGCTTCTTTACTCTGCCTTTTTCCTCTTTGTTTTCCGTCGCTCGGTTTTTCCCGACACCTCTTGGCTACCTGCGCAAATTGTGATACATTGGGATCCTTTTTTTGCTTGGATGAGTTTGTTGTACAATCAGCGTTTAGTTTTCAAACGCTTTCACCACTTTGATACACTTTTATTGTAAATATAATGAAATTGTTTAAGAATTTCTTCGTATTATAAAAATAGCTATCGCAATTTTTTTCCCCTCTATTACCGCATTACTTCTCAAGCGAACATTTCACAGCCGATTGATTTTTTACTCATAGAAATTATAAACATTAATCAACTATAAACTATTGTCATATATCTTAATACGAAAATTAATCGATTAATTACTAATCTACGATTCTTCAAAATCATTCAACATATAATCCAACTAAATTAGTTTACTCAACGTCGGAGAACGGATCTCCATAACAGGAAGCTAAAATCATCTTGATCGCCGGGTGATCCCTCGCAAACTTGATCCGGCAAAGCAGCCTCGTAATCCGTGAAATTGTCCCTTCCTCGTGTGCCCGCAGCCCCGGCAAATCAAACCCGTCGCAGTTCTGCGGCGCTAATAAGCGGCGGTCCCGTTTTTGTCGCATCTCTGGAGACCGGCGCTAAGTCGACTTGTAGTGTTCGCACTTGTAGCTCGCTATACGGGCCCTCCGAGGGGCGGCAAGTCTAGTTTCCGCCCGGATCGGGGAAAACCGCCCCGGCGGGTGCCGGTTACACCGGTGCGGGTCGACTTGCGGAAGCACCGATGCGTCGCCTCCCCGTGCACCCTTGGATGCGCTCGAGAAACTTCGGATGCAGCGGGGCGCGCCCGAACTGTAAACATTTTTCGTAAATCACTCGGTGTGAGATTTCTGCTTTTATTTGCGAGATCGCTTTTCGTTATTATTACTATTTGTTTCGTTGGAAAAACAATTTGGCGCAGAATTTTTGAAAAATAGAAAGCTGGTATTTTTAGATATAGGTGTAGAGCAGGTTTTAACTTACGATTCGTCAATTTTGAATGAGATCCCATAAAAATGAATTAACCTGCTCGGTCCCCTTTTCTCTAAGGTAAATGCACCTAACGAAGCTTTCTTACGACTCCGCTGTCTCCACACGCGTGCGCGCGGGGACCTCACACTCTCACGGGAACCTGGAGGGTCGCTCACCTATCAATCTGCCCACTTCCCCCAGCTTTTTTAAGTTTTTACGAGGCTCTTGCGCGCCGTTCGAGCAGTTCTCCTCGAGCATTTATTGTTCTTCTTCCCTTAACTCTTGGAGCCAGCTCTCGCGCAGCTCTCCGTAATGTCCGAGAAAATTTATCAATCAGTATCAACCAGAAACCCCCACTATTTTTAATGTATCCATTCGCAACAATTTTTTAAAAATTCTGTTTTCCTCAGCATATATACTTTACTAGTAACACAAGTTGTGGATTTGTTTTAAGAGAAGAGTTTCCTAAATTTTAGTGCAGTATCTAATTAAAAAATAATGTCAACTTTTATTCTATACAGTAAAGGAATAAAGTCCGTTCCATTCAATTTACTACATTCAATAAAAATTGATATAAATTTTATTCCGTACTACGTTCATTTAAAAAAAAATCGACTTTTGACCCATTTTCGTTACGTAAACTTACGCGACTCCCTCCTTAAGCGAGCAATGCAAAGAGAGCCCCGCGAAATTATATTATAATAGCCAGCGGTGGCATCGGCCGAATAATGGAAGATCAAACAAGCTCGCAGAAAAGTTCCGCCGCTCGGCGCCAGGCCCGCTGAAAAAGAAATGGGCCGGCGCACAAAAGATGCGCAACAATCGACGCGCGCGCGGAAAGCCGCGGCGATAATACCGGCGGCTCGCGTACGCGCGCCGCAGAGCCGTTACATCATTGTTCCGCGGAGCGCCGCAACGGCGCCGGCGATGCATAATAAACCGGGGTTGGGGGCTCATTACAAAGCTGGGGGGCCCCGCGTGTGTGTACATCCGCCGTGCATCAGCCGCCGCGCGGGACGCCGATTCGCCCCGGCGAAGAATCAGCCGAGGCGCAAGTGTACACCCCCCGACGATGTTTTATTTCGCCGCGGCCGTACCGCAGGATCTGGCGCACGGCTCTTTGATTATTCAAGACGACGTAATTGAATTCTTTACGACGTGTGCGCTACGGCGCTCGCCCCGGAAAAATCGCGCCGCGACCGAGTTCCGCAGCGATCGCACAGGAGTGCCGCGCCTTTTTTATCTCTTTTTCTTTTTACTTTGCTCTCGAGTTTTGAGTATATTGATCGGGCGCACGATGACGTCGACTACGGATGATGACGAGAGCTTGATTTTAATGTTGGGCCTCCTACATAATCCTACATTTAACTATCGCAAATTTATGTTCATTTTCAAAGAGTTTTTTAAAATTTTCGCGGTGACTTTATCAAGAAATTGATAAAAATTAAACAATTTAAGAAATTTTTTTATTTTCCCAAAATTTAAAGAAACTGAAGATGTTATTGATCCCAACGTAAGAAAAATATCTTCTATGATAGCAAATAAATTCGCAATATTCCCATTATTCGATTCTTAATGAAAGATTAATCTAGGTAATAGAGCAAAAATATTTAATAACGTTAAAAATTTTCTCTCCTTACATTAAAAAACTTATTTTATCTTATATAAAAGAAAGAAATAAGAGTAGAAATGATAAGGCGTCGAGATAAATTCTATGAAAAATTCACGCAGTCATAAACGATGCGGGAGGTGCGTCCGTGTACCGTGGAATTTGGGTAACGTCAGTATCCCGCCGCGACACGTCCGATCTCTCCCTCGCCTTTTTTCCCTCCACCGCGGCGAAAACACGCAGTCCTCGTAAATAAGTCGCGGCGTCCTCACCCGGGCCCGGAGCCCTTAAACTTCGCTAATTGTGATTTGTGCCCGCGAGCCGTAATTTCGCCTTGCGGCCAGCGCAACTTGGCAGGGCCAAGGCGCGAAAGAGCCGCGCGCGCGAGAATAAGGGAGAAAGAGAGATTAGAAGGAATAATAGCCGTTACCGGCGGCTTTCCATCTGTTTCATTTACCGCGTAATTAACCATCTCGCCGCGCGTATACGTGCGGTACACGCACGCTTCACCGGCGCCACATCTTCGCGAAGTTTGCACCGAACGCAAGTCCGCCGAGAGTGGAATTGCCGCTAATTTTGTTGATAGCGGATTTTTGTTTTTCGCCGGGGAAGCCTCGATGGCCATTTATTAGATTTGCCGATGATAAAGGCGCCCGGCGGAAAAGTTCGAGAGGAGCAAGTTGGCGCGGGGGAGAGAGAGAGAAAAGGCGTGTAGGAGGAAAGTTTAAATGTCCCCGTGGATACCGCCGGGGCTCTGACGTTTTCGGCCGGCGTCACGCCGGTGATCTCGTTACCAAGGGCCGCGGATGACCGGACATTTGTCACTTTTGCGTAATGTTTCGCACGTGCGGATCCCGAGTTTTCCGAGTCCACCGAATTTTTATGAGACCCGACCCGGCCGACATGAATTTCGACGTTTAGCGAAGCTGGAGCGATTTCTTTCTTTTATTTCAAAGTTTAATTTGCTTTTCGTGGATTTCGCTATTTTTTATTAACGAATAAGCGAAAGATAACCAGAAATTTTTTTATTACGCTTCATTAAAAGAAAAAACGAAATTTCGTTCATCTATATTTTGACATCGAACAGGAAATCTTTAATCATTGTATGATTACATATTTATTTCTTATAAGCTTGCGAATTTTAGCCTTTCAAATACACCAGCATACCTGTGTGTCTGTCGATTCCATTTTCCGCTTGAAAAATCAAGAGCTCATCTCTTTGGTATCTTCAAGTGCGGACCGGGCGACTTATTTAAAATTTACGTTTCACATTCGGCCAAAGGTGGATAAAAATTTTGTTGTCCCAGGGATTTTTTCTCCCGCTGCTCATTTCGCCGTGGGCCAGCGCGCCGTTTAATTAAACCGGATGAAAAAATTTCCAGTCCAAAGTGACCGCGACGCTTTCGCGCTCTAGTTTTTTTTAGAAATGAATTTATTGCCGGCAGACTACCGGATGAAAATTTTCTAATTTTTTTTTTACCTACCAACGTACGCTCCGGTTTTTATTTACTTTGCGTAACGTCGGAGCCCCGGGCTTTTTTGCCCATTTTACCTCCTCTTCGCGAAAAGTCAAAATAATCGCATGCACTTATACGTATTCGTAACATTTATGATAAATATGAAACTGTATTTAAGCGCTATTGAAATTGACGTAAAATTTTTCTATGTTTTCAGCGCCACCACAGTCGGTGGAGATGTCGAGTCATCCGAGAGTGCAGAAAATCGAGATCAAGCAAAATGACTCCCTGAAACTGGAGTGCACGGTGAGGATGGCCAAACCGGCGGCGACTATCGTATGGTATCGCGGCAACGTGCAGATCAAGAGCGGCGACATCATCGTCACGCCCGTGCCGATTGCTGACGGTAATTATCACTGATTTCTACGACATCCCATTAAAAAAAAGATATTACCGTAAATTTTCGGTATAACGTGGGAAATTTTGATTTATTGCACAAAATATGTGCCAGGGCGAGGCCGTAATCTCCGGCGAATAAATCCATCAAAAGCGCGTGGCTCGCAAAAGGCAAACATAATAACATTTCCAGCGTAATTACGCAAATTTAAGATTATTCTCAGCATCGCTAATTAATTAGACATTATTCTCTGCATTAATTATTTTAATTACTCGAAAATTTTACAAATATCATGCATCCACTGTAATAAAAGGTCAGGTTTCTGTGGCGAGGAAAAACGCAATTATATAGTAATGAAAATGTAAAATATTGCAAATAGAATTATTAACAATGATAAAACATAAATTAGCGCATTTCATTTCAAAAGTTAAATATACAAAGTTGAAAATTCATTAACAATTATGCAAACAGTACTCGCAATGTCAGATCAATTAATCTTCCTCAATCCAGAAACTTTAAATAAATGAATTTAAAAAAAATTGATACAGAAAGAAATACCGCGATGTGCCTGCAACATGCAAAAGTCGCCGGGGCGACGCTAACCGCAGCAGTGTGCAGAAGTGCAGCGGCGCGTAGGTAGACGGCGGTCGAGACCGGGGGGTCAGCAAGAGACGGGGCGTCGTTGATTTTAGAAACTTGGACGCGCGCCAAAGTTATGTACCGACCAATTGACCAAGAATACGAAGAAAAAGTGCGAGGCTCTTTTCGCCCGTGGCCGCCACCCTCCGCCCCCTTTGTCCGCTGTCTCGTTTTCGTTCATTTTTACGTCCACCCCGGCCGACGACTTTTAAATTCTCCTCTATTTTTTGCGCGCGGTCGGTTTCGATAGTCATCGTTCACCCTCCACGGGCTGTAATACGAATTTCACTGTTTTAATAAGTTGATGAATAATTTACATTTTTACGCTGGATCTTTTTTAGTAAACACATTGAAATTGGATTGAAACTAGTCCATATAGTTTGCAAAGTGCTCTTTGATAGATGCAGCAGACTTTACGCTTCTCTCGGTTCCTTGGATTTTCCTCCAATCGACCGTATCGATTTTTAGGAAAAGTCGACCTCTGAAACTGGCGAGTTGCTAATTCCAACGACCCAGAAAACAGTTAAATTGCGAAGCTTGACGTCAGAGGGGGCGAGTCCTACCGCTAGGGCAGAAGACAAGCTGGCGAAATCCGATTAAAAGCAACTTGTATTTTTCTTACAACCTGCCATTTTTCCTCGCAATTATTATTTTTCTCAGCCCTTCGTAATTCCATCTTAATAGGCTTAAAGAAACTGTTAGCCGAACAAAGTCTGAATAATAAATCTCATTTTATATTAAAATGCAAACGCAAATAAATGCTTCATTTCAAAAAAATCACCCCTTAAAGTTCATTACGATCACAAAACTTATGTTATATAAACGTAAAAGGAAAGAATCTTCCAATAAGCCGTTCCACGAGATTGTAAGTGCAACCTTAGCAGTTCAGAAGCTCTAAAATATGAAAGTACCTAGTAAAAAACGATTAGATTCGATTCGAGGGAAAAATTACCTACTTCTAGCTTCGAGTAAATTTCCAAATTTACAGAGTAAAATCCTGCATCAAATTAAATGCCTTGAAAGCGCCAACAATTCCCACCTCTCTCACAGGCACCGCCAAAAATCAACTCTTAAAATTCATAACGACCGCGCAACTCCGCGGAGCACAAAGCAAAAAGAATCCTCCCGCGGCAAACAATTTCGCCAAATTGAAAGTGCAGCCTTAGCGGCGCGTCGCGGTGTGCGCGAAGTTCGCCGTCAAACGCGCGCTTCGGGCATTCATAAAACGAGAGCCCGTCGAGTTATCTCCGCGGGACGCTGCGCACGCACAACCCCGGCCGCGCGCTCCCCTTAATTATCTCCCGTGGCGTTCTGAGCTCGCCCGTCACGCGCGGCCGCCGACGTCCAAACAAAACGGCTCCCCCGGCGGCGCGAATTTCCCCGGCGACGATGCAACGGCGATAAAGGGAAGAGAGAAAAAAAAACGCGCGAGCCGAATTTTTTCGCGCCGGGTACCTTCTTAATAACGCCGCGAGTCGCGAATTTAACGAGCTCCAATTTTACCCGCGTCCCTTGCGCTAGCCTTTTGCCGCTCGAGTTTCGCTGATTCGCGCGAAATTTATTAAAATTTCCCGTGTACTTTGCGCGCGGGGAGGGAAGGCCGAGCGAAAGTTTCGTCGTCGGATCTATTAGCGGGATGCGCGGGCTTCGAGCGGGCCAGTTTTGCGCGGCGCGAGAAAGTTTTCACGCGCGCGCCCGAAAACACGTACGTGCCGGGGCCTAAAGTGAATTCGCGCGCCGGGCGGAATCGCGCGACCGACACTGGCGCTGGCGATTTTCCACAAATCGCCACGGCGAAGTTCGGACGTGCGCGCCGCCGAGAATTTCTATGAGGGATATTTCGCGTCGCCAAAGGTTTTTCAAAAAGAGCGACGCGGCTCGAAAGTGATACGGGCGTCATGTAAATTTAACGAAACCTTTTGCACTGCTGTTTCTAAGGTACGTTTGAAAATAAAAACTTCGATACAAAAAAGTTAAAAAGGAATGCACTTTTGCGTTTCAAAAGTTTTATTTAAAATTGAAAGGAATTGATGTTGAGAGTAACAAGTTTGTTTTGCTGTAAAATTCTTTTATGTTACAGATAAAATTAGCTTAAAAAAAAACTTCAAAATTATGATGTACATACATAATATTCTACTGTAAATTTTGAAATATAATAAGGGAGAGTGGATCATAATGGAACACGAAGAAAAAATGAGAAACGTCATTTATTTTTGAAAAAATGTAATTGTACTAAATGAAAATTTCACGGAAAAACAGTCGCGCTTATCCTGTTCAAGTTCAATTTTATTATTTTTTTTTTTTAATATTTCACAAAAGTAATGTTTTTGCATTATTCTTTTATTTTTCCATCGGTCCCATTAATCTCTACTCTGCCTTAAATGAGAAACCCCATTAAAGCTCATTTCGAAATAGAAGTGAGTGAATTCCGCGTGAAATAGCGAGTGAGCACGTATACGATGACGAAATGATCCGTTGCACCCTCAGACAAGGACGTGTTGAAGCCGCCGGACCACAAGGACGGCCAACTGGAGAAGTACGACACGCAGGGCTCGATTTCCATAACAACGGCACCCGAGGACGACGACATGAGCTACACATGCGAGGCCAAGCATCCGGCCATACCCATCGATAAACCCATGCGCGCCAGCGCTAAGCTTTCCGTTTTCTGTAAGTACTGCGCTACCCTCCAACTGCGCGCACCCAAATTTCGAGCACGTCGATTCAAGTGATTTCACATTCAAGCCACCGCTCAACTTTACTCGAATCGCCCCGTCAAATCACGTGCTCGAGGTTCAAATTAAAAAATGCTACTTTCAAGTGTAGAGGGAGTAAATTCTGTTGGGAATTTATTAATTTAAAAATTTTAATAAATATGAAAATTAAATTACTAAATTTGGTCATCAAGTAGACACTATACCTATAAAAGTATTTGATTATAAGAAGAGTATTAACCAAAAATAACTAGAATTAATATTATTTAGGGAAAGATATCATTAAAAAATGATAATAAATTAAAAACTATTTAGTAATTTTAAAGAAATATTTCTTTGAATTAACTAAATATTTTTTTTCTTTAAGTACTTAGTAGTTTCGATAACATATTTAGTTGAAATTACTAATTTTTTCAACGTAGCAAAGAAAATTAATAATAATTTATAAAAATAAAAATTTTATAAAAATACACTGATAAAGCGCACAAAAAACTTACTATACAGTCAGCCCCTTCCGTTATTCTTTGGCTTACTTCATAAATATTCCGCGGTACGATCTAGCGGTGGTCGATCGTAAACAAAGAGGATAAATAAAAGCGCGGACAGAAAGTACGCGAATGAACAATTTGCCCAGGGGCCGAAGTTCGAGGCACTAAAATCCGAAACTAATAAAAGCTCGATCGCGCGGCGAGGAGCGGAGGGCCGCGCTTGAATGCGCCGCGGTCCGCTTCTCCCGGGGCGTCGATCGCCGCGGCGCGCAAGTTTCGCGGTGGTCCACGCCGCGACAGAGGCGAGCGCGTATTTTTAAACTTCGACCGAAAAGTTTCCGCGCGCCGGCGAAATTAATGGCCGCGAATGCAAACGAGCCATCGGCTCCAAGTGTTCCCGACCGATCGATGGAAATTAACTTTATTCGATTTTGTCGCTTAACTTTTGGGGCGTTTGCACGGTGAAAATTTCCTGATTTAGTATTTACCGTTTGTTAAGGTTAAATAATTCTAAGGAAGAAATCAATAAAATTTTAAACACCTACAGCAATTGAATATTTCAAAAAATTATTCTATTCGTGTACTAAGAGAATTTTTAATCTTCAAAGAAAAAGGAAAATATTT
This sequence comes from Eurytoma adleriae, assembly GCA_900480045.1. NCBI lineage: Eukaryota > Metazoa > Arthropoda > Insecta > Hymenoptera > Eurytomidae > Eurytoma > Eurytoma adleriae. Next base: position 67,766 of record UXGC01000182.1, on the reverse strand, counting down.
TCTTAGTTTTAGAATGTTTGAAGAGAAAAGTTAATATCGCTTTTATCCTTATTATCGGTCTACTAAACTAGTTGATTTAATTTTTTCAATTCAGGCTTCTTAAACAGCTATACACATTACTGAAATGAGAGAAGCTGCATTCCCTGCTTAAATATAAATGCTTCATTTTTTATGCAATAAAAAATTTACAATATCAAAATGTAACCATCGTGTGCGTACGTTTAATTAGATCCACCAGGCGCGCCGTTCATCGAGGGTTACGTGGAGGGTGAGACGCTGCGTAGGGGCCAGACGGTGGAGCTGACATGCAAATCCCGCGGCGGCAATCCGCCGGCTCAGGTCGTCTGGTACCGCAACGGCGAGGTCGTGCACTCGGTGTACTCGACCGAGGGTCGCATCTCCAAGAACATCCACTCGTTCATCGCCCAGGCCAGCGACGACAAGGCCCGCTTCGAGTGCAAAGTCACCAACGTCATGAACGTCACACCCATGACTGCCCACGTCGACCTTAGTGTACTTTGTAAGTGCATCTGCCCATTCTACATAATATGCAAAAAAGTCTTTCGTAAATTAATAATAAGAAATAAAAAGTCTACCACTTAGGTATTAATAATAAGTCTAAAATAAAAGTCTTCCACTTGTTAATTATAACACTAAAACATAAGTTTAAATCAAAACCATTTGATCCAAGTGAAAACCTCATTCCGAGAGTAGTGAATTATTTATAGAAAATTTGCCAATTTTCTAAAGTAACGATGTACGAATGAAAAATCCATTGCAGTCGCGCCGGAGGGTGTGCAGCTGACGGGTCCGACGGAGGCGCGGGCGGAGGAGCAGGTGACGATCACATGCCAGACCGACATCTCGAATCCGGCCTCGGAGATCAAGTGGGTCGTCGACAACCACAGGATCAACAGCAGCTCGCAAACGATGCCGGCGCGCCAGGGCGGCTTCATCACCACCTCCAACATTACCTTTCACATTAACAAAATGGCCCAGCGCACCGTCGTCGTGTGCCACGCGATCAATGCCAAGCTCTCCGAGACCATCGTCGGCACCCACACCATCAACGTCATATGTGCGTTCGCCTCTCCTTTTTTTTTAATGCCGCGCAGCTCTCGTTTGCTCTTTAAGTTTCGACTTCGATTGGATCAGTTTTCGATAACTAGTCGAGTGAACGGTCACTCGAATATTTATAGAGATACATTTGCTATTAATTGTTACCTTCTATCAGGTTCTCTTTAAAAAGCAATATTCCTTTGATTAACGGAAAGCTCATTAATGTTTCTTTTTTATTTTGATTAATTTATTGAGTGAAGTAATAAGATGGATAATGGAAAAAGAAAATAAATAAATGATGTATTAATAAGGAGAGCGGAAGAAAATTTGGTAGCTTCATTATTAAATTGGAGCTAATACTGATCGATCCCCTTAATTTGTGGCACAGATCCGCCGTCAAGGTTAGACATAGCCGGCTACGAGCCGGGCACGCACATCGTCGCGGGAACCATCCTGAAGGTCTCGTGCACCGCTTTATCTGGTAATCCTCCGGCGACTATAACGTGGTTTAAGAACAACAATAAGGTACGTAAAAAGGTTGGCTTCTCCTCTTCTTACTAAGCACTCTCCTTGCACCCACGCACGTGGACTCCACAGTTATCACGGAATAATAAATTACCACCATCGTCAGATGCAATTTAGAATAATAACTTTTTTCACAAAAGAAAAATCACATCCACTGACTTTTACTGTGCACATCGAATTCTCGATACGCGCACGTTCGCCCATTTATTTTTTCAACTCGCTTAATTGCTGATCCATCAAAACGCCTTGTAAAAGCACAAATAAAAGATTGAAATAACGAAGCGAGTTCGCTGACGCGCGAGTGCAAAGGGAAGGAAAGAAACCAGGGGTAAACGCGAGCGCGGAGTCTGACCGTATCTTCTGCGAGCGCAGGTGGCGAGCACGACGAGGCAGCGGGACCACGCGGTGACGAGCGAGCTGAGCCTGGTAGTGAACGCCTCGGACAACAAGGCCAGCCTCCGCTGCGAGGCGAACAACTCCGCCACCCAGCTCCCCCTCATTCAGACCGTCACCCTCAACGTCCACTGTAAGTAATATTTAGCGGTCACATTTCCAAGGTGAAAGTGTATACTCTCACAGCAGAACCGTAATGCGTCACGTGCCTTTGATTAATATCGCTCTGACTCGGATAAAAATCCGAGGAGAAAAAAATGAGTCCGTCTGGGACAAGGGGTTGAAACGCTTCTTATCTGGGCCAAGTGATGAATTACGCACATCTGCTTTATTCATCGTATCTCACTCTAACCGAGAGTCTCTTTACTTAATGAATAAATAATTAGCAACGAAAGAAATCGTGTATAATTTCAGTGTTTATTTTTTATAGTAATAGTACAAGCTACAAGCTTGTACTATTATTATAAATGTACTTCGATACAAGCGAGTGCGAAAAGTATCGACTAGTACTTTTCGATACAACGTGTGCGTGAAAGTACGATTTTATATATCAGACTTTAAAGAGGCGCGCGTAAAATTGCGTGTTAAAAAAATTTCGAAACGACTGATTATAAAAAATTCGTTACGCGCAGTTCTCCCGGAGATGGTGAAGATAAGCACGGAGCCGCAAGTGCTGCGGGCGGGCGAGAGCGGCCGGCTGGTGTGCGAGTCGACGAGCAGCAACCCCCCGGCGGAGATGTCCTGGTGGAAGGCCGGCAGCCCCGTCTCCAGCGTCAGCAACAGCACCAAGCCCGGCCTCTACGGCGGCTTCATCTCCACCGTCGAGCTGCCCCTCGACTTCACCGAGGACATGAACGGCAAGCAGTACACCTGCCAGGCGAAGAACCCCGAGATCGACCGCAGCATCCAAGACACCACTGTGCTCAATATTTTATGTACGCACTTTTCGTTTTTATAAGTAACTTAAATTTAATTTCACATTCTCGCGGAAAAATTGAAGAAAAAGGAAATTAGTTTTTATTCTATTAAGAAAAAAATTAAAGCGAGTACATTTCTTCATTCGATCTCAAATTGGGTCATTGCATGAATTTTCTTTTAATTTTGTTTTATATCTGATCGATAATATATGTACAAACTTTCAAAAAAATAAATACTTAAATAAAATAAAGTATGCAATATTTATTCGTTTTGCAGACAAGCCGATATTCGAGAGGCTGGAGCCGAGCGAGCAGGTGGGTATGGAGGGCGAGCCGTTCGTGGTGACGGCGGTGGCCCGGGCGAACCCCTCGGCCATCACGTACACGTGGACGCGCGACGGCCTGCCGTTCGAAAGCTCCGGGATGGGCTCGCGCATCTTCAGCCGCGGCTCCACCCTCAACATCACCTGGCTCGAGCGCAACGACACCGGCATCTACATCTGCGAGGCCATGAATGACGAGGGCACGACCTTTTATCAGTTGAATTTGGCCGTTCAATGTAAGCCTCAGTTAAGACGCTTGATTCCCAATTTATGTGCGATAGGTATATCATACACATCATTATCAGTTTTATTTCGTTTCTTGAGTTCTTCTACAGTGTGTCGTTTTTTTCCGTTACACTTTTTCATTTTCATCATCACACATTTTTTTTCCATACCGAGGGGAAGCCGGAGATTTTTTTCACGTTGCTATAAGAAACAAGATGGTTCTTTGCGTTTTATTTTGCACTGAAGAGTGTACATCTTGTTTTTTCTTCTTTTTTTGTGAACAACATTTCAGAATCCTCTTGTCATTGATTAAGTGCATGCACGTACGTCCTGGTGTAATTGGAGAAAAAAGAGTGCAGACTAATTGAGTCAGTTCAGAGAAATGTTTTGTGTGAACTCTTGATACTAACAAATTCACAGTTGGCAGATCAGACAGAATAAGAATACATTTAATTGCTTCGCCAGGATATTTGCATTTTTGCTTTCACGCACCCCTTTTGCTTTTTAACAAATCTAAAATCCTTGCATCATCGAGAGAAAAAAAATAGATTTTATCTAAAAAAGAAATCTAAACATTAATGATTTTTATACAAACAATAAAAAAATTGAGCAAAAGAAAGAAAAAAGCAAATGTTTTCTCTCGATGACCTCCGAGCGCCAGCTACGCAAAAACCGGGCCGGACACTAAAATTTTTTGTCACGCGCGACAGATCCATCAACGATAGTGCGCACGTCGACGTCCGGAGTGATATACCCGGCGGGCGCGGAGGCGAAGTTATTTTGCGAGGTGAACGGCTCGCCGATGGGCCCCGAGTACATCAGCTGGTTCAAGGACGGGGCGAACGTAGCCGACCTGGGCGACAGCCGCTACGCCACCCACTTCGCCAACAAGACCTCCTTCCTGCGCATCAAGCGCCCGAGCCACGTGGACGTGGGCGAGTACAGGTGCAACATGAACAACGGCATCAGCAACGTCACCTCCGAGCCCATTCTCTTCATCACCAATTGTAAGTGTGCGATCGTCTCGAGTTCGTTCACCCAGGCAAATGATGGCCCGCGGGTTTAATGGCTGTTTGCTTGCGCAGTTAAACCGGAAATGGCGAACTCCCCGCTGACGAAAAAGGCCGCGGTGAACAATGGAGCCAACGCCCAGCTGCGGTGCAAGGCGAAAGGATCGCCGCTGCCCCACTTCACCTGGACGTTCAATGGGAAAACTATACTGCCGAACGTGACTGACTACAAGTACGGATTGGACTACACCAATGTAAGTACACCGTCTGACCAAATACGGCTTGTACTACTTAACCCAGCCTATGTTATTATTCAAATGCAGTTTGCTCCCAGAAATCGTTATATCAATTATTGATCGTAAAATTAATATAAAATATAAGAGAATGCATCAATTATTATGTATTATTATAATTTTAACTATAAAATTTATTATTAAAAAAATATTAATATTTTGAATCTGCAACATGTTTTCATATTTCAACTTACATTGCAGTAACGAATAAAAATAATTTTTTCCCTTATTAAAGAAAAATTCCAATCTAAAGAATCTCCTTATAAAAATAACAAAACATTTTTCTTCTTCAGCTGTCGGAGCTGTACTCACAGTCCGTGCTGACGGTGTACCACGTGGGCCAGACGGACTACGGGAAGTACGAGTGTCAGGCGTACAACAGCATGGGCTCGGCGACCGAGACGATCGGCCTGGACGTGACGTCGCCGCCGGACGAGCCGAGCGACCTCGAGGCGGTGAACGTCACCCACGACAGCGTGACGCTCGTGTGGAAGCGCGGCTTCGACGGCGGCCTGCCCACCTCCCACCAGATCAGGTGGCGAGAGGCGCGCGACGACGAGGCCAATTATCGCTACCTCGACGTGTCGCCCGGCGACTATCGGGCCGTCGTCAACCACCTCGCCCTCGGCACCTACTACCTCTTCAGCATCAGGGCCAAGAATTCCAAGGGCGAGAGCCCCTTCCTGCCGGACCTACTCAAGGTCCAGACGCTCCGTAAGTCGACGATTCGTTACTTTTGCAGCCTGGTGGTCCTCTGCCCATTGTGCTTTCGTAGCTGTGGGATGTGTGCTCGTGTATGTCTGTTATTGCAAAAAGCAGCTTTTTGGCAAAAAATCCGATTTAACCGACTCATTGTTTATGGAATTTATGGCACTTATTTATTAATGTTTACTTTTTTTATTATATTAAAAAATGATCACGCGTGTACTAATAATTTTAATGTACTGTTTATCGGATTTTTTGCCCAAAGCATTGAGAGCTTAGAGGTATAGCTTTTAGTGGTAACGCTGTTTAAACAATTTGAAGTAGTATTACGGTAAATTTTTTTTTATAAAATATTTTATTACATTAAATTGATTTTGAGAAATAATAGTACGATATAATTACTTTAGTATTTAAAAAAAATTTAATGGTTTTGGAAATAAGTAATAAAAAGTAGAAGTATATTTGGATAAGGTATAGTAGTGCAAATATTGTGATTTTGTAAACAATTTGTATAAGTAAAAAAATACACATGTGCTTAGCGCTTTTTACGATCCGTCGACATAACATCATGGTAATTTTCATCATTTAAATGTGATAACCACATATGCATAAACATTCATTAAATGTCAATAACACTTTGCAAAACATCTCGTCGTACAATTAACATGAAATATCAAGCCGCGACTGCATATACTCTGAAAGAAAATGATCGCTATAGCTATACGTATCCGGCGATTACGCAAGTGAATTAAATGAAAATCAATATCAGCACACTGACAGACGCGTAAAAGCTATATGTGTGAAAAAAAAAGAAGCGAAAAGAAAGCTGAACGATCGGGAGCGAATCTCGCGCGGCATGCATGGGTAAATTGTCTGCACTGTGGCCGTTTTGGGTGACGGGGGCATTTCTGCTTGGGTTTGCAGGTGAGGCACCGCCCAACGAATTGATCGTCAGCGAGATAAATTCCTCGTACATCATCGTAATTATCATCGCTGTATCCGCCTGTGCTTGTCTCCTCATTGCCACGCCCATTATCTATACGGCCTTCGTATCGAAAAAGAAGGCCCAGCGCTCTGGTAATTTCCCATACGCTCTTACATATTTTTCTTTTTCCGTGCGCAACGCCTGTAGGCCCGGACAGCGCCGAGAATCTGCCGGACGTGCTCAAGGAGCCGGGCGAGAGCCCGATGAAGTACATTTACACGATAGCCGCCACCTCGATCGTCTTTTTTATTATTAATGTCTTCGTCATGTTGTGGTATATCGTGAGAAAGAAAAACAAAGATCGTAAGTCCGTTTGTGCCTTATTAACTTGTATAAAAACAAAATACAAAACAAAATCTTTGCTATCCCAACGTACAGCGGCTCTTGCATTATTTATTCAAATGTGAGATTTTTCTTTTATAATCGATTAAGTAACGAATCTTTTTTCTTCGTTGATTAATTTATGCAAATTTTGCTGCGACCGTGTGAAAATGTTTTATCGCAGTTTCAATTTAAAAGCGTAAAAGTAAAAAGAAGATAGACCGGTTTTTAATTTCACTTTTATTTCTACTGTATTAAGATAAATAAAAAAGGCTACTCAGTACGTTATATTTCCTTCTGTGAAATTACCCGGAAATTGATAATCAATTTATTTAATTGGATTTTTCAGGGATAAACAAATCGCAGACGGCGGACATGTACGCGCCGTCGACGGTGAACGGAGACACAATGACCGGCGAGTTGAGCTCGGTGTCGGACGAGAAGAGCGACGTGAACTTCGACGCTAACGATTACGTGGTCAGTGCGATCAGTCAATATGTTCTAAGTAACAAGTAACTCCGGAGGGTAGGTTTGAGTTCTGTTAACCCTTTCATTTTCATCCCTCGATTTATTTATTTTTTTTTTTTTTTTTTTAATTATTTATTTTTAATCTATCCTGTTTGTTATGGACAATTTAGTCTGCTTATGAACGCACACTATTTTCTTACTTCTTGGTTCGAGTTTCATTTTTATTCGGGAAATGCCCTTTCCTCCTCTTGTGCACTTTATACCGTGTATTCAGAATTGATGTAGATCTAATTTTGATTATGGTTGTAGTGGAAAGAGGAAAAAAGCGCGTTAATTTTTTTATACTTCTTTATTCTTATTCCTACTGTCCTAGTTTCCTTGAATCTGTTGCTTTGACCCATTAGCCAACTGCTTACATCCTCCGGGGGGTTAGATTTAAAACTAAAGTTTAGTACCTATAAAAGAATATGTTTGTTTAATTCTGGAAAATGCTACTGTAAAATTATAATTGCTTTTTCATTTGCTTTCGCTTATATCAAAGCCGCGCGTGCATTAAACAAACAAATTCAATCTACAAACATTCATTCGGACGTGGTTAAAAAATGAAGATATTTTTAATTAGAGCACAGCATTGCAAACAATCTCAATAGTTATTCATTTACAAGTACTTAATCAGAGAAATTTCAAAATGTACTATAATTAATCATCGTTTATTCATGGGCATGCTTTTCACGAGAAAGAGATGCTACAATTCGAAATCTAAAAGTAAAATTTCAAAGCATCTCTTTCATCACATGTAAATAAATCGAATTCCATTAAAAAAAAGAGATCCCACTGCAAAAGCTTAGTCCCAAAATCTTGATCGCACCATCCAACGAATGCTGTGACGTAGCGACGATGAAACGGAAATACACACAAAACCAGAAACTAGTTCTAGCAATAAAAATAGCAAAACAAAAGAAAAATTAAGAGAAAAAAAGGAAAAGAGATTTGGAGGAAAAGAACGTCGAATGTACGTTGCATGTTGAAATGTATAGGACGAGGGTCGTAAGACGGCGGCGAGCACGTACCTGATCGACCCGGCGATGTCGGACTACGGGAAGAGCGGCCTCGAGATGCAGGTGCACCAGCAGGGCACGCTGAACCGGCGCAGCAACCACATGCCCAGCATCCTGAACATGGACTCGCCGCCCCAGCGCACCACGGCCAGTGGTACACTATCCGGTGCGTCACCCATCACAATCATCAACGCTACCACAACTACTACTACCGATACTACTCGCACCGACAGTCCGATGCCTAGGTGCCGATTAAAAAGCCTCTCAAGATTTAATATGTATATCGCTCTTGGTGTCTTCTCACAAGTTCGCTCAAGCCAGATCCCCACACACACCCACACACACCCACACACACCCACACGTGCACATAGACGCGAGGTTTTTTTCCCCTCACTAGGCTGTTTTTTTTATTTTACACTGAGAGAAATTTTTCAGTAAATATACATTTACTAATATAATTCCTTTTCACATTACTTGTTGTAACAGTTAGATGGCTTTGTTCCCTGTTTTAAGCGTTTTCGTGAAAAAAATTGACTTAAAGGTAACTTAAAACTCACTTTTTTACATGAAATGGATTACAGCAGGGACCAACGTCGCCTAATATTATAGCATATCGTCACGACTAAAGCAATGTGGAAAAGGTGTAATTTGGACTAGATCATTTCTCTCAGTGTACGAACGACTTATGCCGTCGCGCAATCCCTACACTGCTTCTTTTAGTACGATGCGTCGAGCCTCATTTATCTCGTCTAAAAATCGATCGCGCAGGATTTGAAACAATGTTGTCTCGCGCGTCATGATTACTTGATGATCCGCGGAATTTTTAATCGGTCCGATGAATCCTTCAAGACGATCGGTGTGTTTTATTGGCTCGAGGCATAAAGTATTCACTCCCGGCGCGCTCCGAAGTCGAAGCATGAAAGTTTAATTTAGAAAAGAGACACTTTACACTCGCTTAATACTGCCGATATTTGAACTCGATCTGACCCAGTTATGCTCGTCCCCCCAATTTCCCGTATGTAACTGTTGACTTGATGTGTTTCATCGACATGCGTCAATACTCGACTTCAACGTGCACAATGTCATATTCAACAGTTCACCTTGCAACCCATATGGCACTCTCAATGCGCGCTCGATCAAGCTGCACCGATTTGTAATTAGTTAACTTCGCTATCGTCATTTTTATAGATCTTCTTTTGCCTTTTTTTTATAACTTCGATTTAACATAAAAAATACCGCAGTTTAAACTCTCATTGAATTATAATTTTCATTGATAAATAAATTTAATTAGTGCGATTCATTCGCAAACAAAATTTTATCGTAGAAATTGTTTGATAATTGCACATTTAAGAGCGATAGATCTTTTGAAGCTGTAATTAAAATAATTAATTAAATGAAAAAGAAATCAATACTAGGAGCGTCAAAGTGAAAGTTTAATTGCAAGTCGAACGTGCAGCGAATTACATTTTTTTCACATTATTCGCATTCTTTTGAGGAGGAATTGCATCTGTAAACAGAGCATGAGAGACAAGTTGAGCAGCTTGCTTCGTTAGATCTTACAATTTACGCGCTAAAAGTGCATCATGAGATCGCAGAGAAGGAGAGGCACGCGAGCTGATATATTATGCTTGTGAGGTTTTTCACTATGATTTTTGCATGTTCGTTTTTGTAAACATTACTTCTCACGTACATCAATTCATAAATCATGAGGAAGGCCGCGAAGGGTGCACGATATGATAACCTGCATCAATTTTTCGAAATTATTCACACAAAGGACGTGCCCTTTGCAAAAGCCCGTAAGATTTAATGTTTATAAAAATTTAGCATGGTTCTAGAAAATACGTATAAACTACGAACTAAAAAATTAAGTCCGACAGAGTAATTTATACGATATTTTCTATAAAAAAATCTGTAACTCTGTTTTGCAGTGCTTTTCACGCAGTTGAGCAAGTATAAAAAATTTAAGTAATTTAAGAAATAAATTCAACTTCGACTGCGTGAAATAAGCAGGCAGCAACCGCACCAACAGGCCAGTCCCAAATTGCTGAGTAGCATTAAAAGAAGAGTTGTCCATAAAAAGATGCCCCAACTAACGGTCAGCCGCGCTCTTTATCTGTTCACAGCCTCGAAGTCGAGCTACATCGGCAACCCGAGCCCTGCCCCGCCCTCCGACGTAAATTTCTACAGTGTGGAGATGGAGACCGGTCGCTTTATGGGGTATGAGTCGAACCCGAGCCCGGCGCCGACCCTGACGATCCTCGAGGGTCCGGGCCCGGGTGCGTACTACCCCTCGCTGAGCCCCTCCAGTGGTCACCACCATCACCACCACCAGCCGATGGTGCCGCCGCAGCCGCAGCCCCCGGGCGTCACCGGCAGCCTCCTGCTGAGCAGCGGCTCCCACGTAACCGTCGGCTCCATGGGCACGCTGACGCGGACGCGGACGCTGCCGCGGCCGGTGCCCCCCCCAGACGTCACTGTTATGAGTGCCGGGACAAAGTCACCGACGCCGACGGTGCCCCCCCCGCCAGCTACATTTGCACGTGCGCCCGGCATCCCCGGAAATTCCCTAGGGCACCCACTGTCAACTTTCACATCGACACCTCAGTACTCTGATATTGACGGCCATCTCGTCTGAGCGCGACGGGCGGCCGACGACGGCCGCGAGCCGCCGCCCGCCGCCGCCTCGTCGGACGCCGTGGCAGCCGCCTACGACGGCAGCCCCCGGCTGGGCCAGTGACTAGTGCGCGACAAGCGGGGGCCCGGGAGCCGAGGGACTAGGTACCGAGTGAGCAAACTCTGAGCCGATCCTCCTCCGTCCTCCTGCACTCCCCCCGCCAATTGTGATCGACGAATTTTTTAAGAGCCGAGGATTTTTTTACGAGTTTTACACACACCACCCGAGTCGACTGATTATACGCGCGTTCGTTGAACTGACGTTTGATACTAGTAGCCAGCAAAGCACTGATTCAGTCAATTTTAAGCAACCGTAGTCTCTTACGAGGGATTCACGTTTTTTTTTTAAAAAACTCGACCTTTTCACCAAAGTATAATTGTTTACTCATATCCGTCGGAGTGCAGGATGATAGGAAGACACTTTTTTTTCGGCGTCTTACACTTACGCAGTAAGTTTTTTCTTCTCGCTGTTTGCTCAGTCGGTAGGCGGAGGCTTTCCGGATGTAATGACGAAAGAAAAACTGTTCTCCCGCGAAGAGAAGTGAACTCTCGAGTGCACCGTCTCGATTTTCCGGCATAGTGTCGAAGACACGGACACCGTGATGCGATAGTCTTTCGGTGAGCTTCGACGGCTTGTACAGTAAGAAGTTGCGTTTTTCTGTAAATACTGCGAGATTGAAGATGACGAAGTGAAGTGATTTTAATGATTCTTTTTTATATACGATAAGAGCGACTAATCGTAACCGTTATTTACTCGCTTAATCGTTACTTTTTTTAATTTATGTTCTTTATTTTTATTAACGATACTTCAGCGACAATTTCATTGTAACCAAAGTTTTCAGCTGTCGGTGGGACAGCGAGCACCGTGGAGAAAATCGTCAGGATGATTATTATCTTTTGGAATGATGCGTTCGAATGATTTTTGACGTGTGCAATCGTCAAGTTTGTATGGAAGGCACGATTTTCATTTTGTCCGGCTTGAGAGCAAACGAAAACGATCAAACGCGGAGGAAGGCATAAATAAAGGATAGTCACGAGGCGATCTTGACTTTTTGGGGTATCGCTTTCGAATAAGTCAATATATTCAACGGTGTATAGTTAGGTATAGTTTAAGTGCGTTTAGCGACGACTGACGTTCTTCTTAAAGTAAGCAAATCATCCCAAAGTCCAGAGTCCGTTTGCCTGCCGCGTGAGGTGTTCGCGAACAAACAGGACGGAAAAAATAATGAAAATAAAGTAAGCATCGTGAGCTAAACTCCAACACTTTATTATGTTACATCGAACGAGCGTGAGGGGAAATCGAAGGGACGATCGTCCCGTGGATTTCGGAATGTGCTATTTAAATTGAACGAAAGCGCGAGGGAGGGGAAAAACGAAAGTGAGTACCACTTTACGGTAAAGACAATAGCGTACGTTCCATTCTCGGCTCGTGAAAATTTCTTTATTTTATAATTTAATTCTGTGGTAAAGATAAAAATCAATTATCTGTCGTGCGTCTACAGTGAAATCAATTAGCTCATTTCGTTTTTTTTTGGAGTACTCGATGAAAGAAAAACCATCGGAGTCGTAATCATTGATAAACTGGATATTTTTCTCTTGCAAAACTTAAATGTATCTTACAGCTGAATGTTTATACTCACATTATGGGACATATATTTTTGCATTTCTTTCCTATTAAATTTAATCGTTCATGTAAATAGCATAAAGGCACCATTACAGGAAATGACTCTGATTTAAAAATAATTTTAATTTTAATCAATCTTATTTCTTCCATCGTAATTATTCAAGAGATATTATTAACAAATTCCGATATGTAACCTTTTGCAATTTAAGGTTTTAGAAATACGTTTTTTTTTCTTTTTTTTTATGAACTATCACATAAAGAAAATCAACACGCGTATACACTTTGAGATGTGCTTTCCTACACACTCGAATTAAAAAAAATAATTCATATGGATCATATGAGGGTCTCGCACTACACCGTAGGCTATCAAAGAAAAATAAATGCATTTTAGTGCGTCGAAAACTCACGACGAAGAATAAAAGATAAACAAAAAAAATCGTGTATACTGTTGAGCATGATGAAATGACGAACGAGCGTCATTACGAATTCTTTTTCAAATCAAGCAGCCTAAGTAGTTGATTAACCGTATATTTTTCGAGACAGAACGAAGAACGCGCGGTCAGAAAAAAAACGTGAAAATTTTCAAATGTACATTTTTTGGCCTATATCCTAATTGTAAACGCACGCAACGTGGGGGTTACGACACAATTGTGTTTTCTGCTCGAGCATGCGACACCTTGATAAATAACGACATTCATTCGTCTGCGTTTTTTCGCGTTAGACAAAGGAATCAAGAAAAAAAAAGTATAATATATTTTTTATACATCCGAAGACCTGAAATTCAATATGAATGTGTTTTTGCGAAATGTTTTCTGTGATTTTGTTGCTCAAAGAAAGAAAGGGGCGGGCATGTGATTGATTTAAATTTGTTACAAGTGTATAGATTAGCGTACACTATAATTAAGGCAATGTATTTACAGGTGTCGCGTGCCAAACGTAAAACGTTATCGAAGTGAGGGTTTTATGAATGGGAAACGTTTATGTAGCGTAATATTGCAAATAACTGTTAAATTCATTATTGTAATAATTTGTTATGAGAATAAAAATAAACGGTAAAAGCCTACGAAGCTTATTAAGCGAGCGCGTATTGTTGAAAGAAAAAAAAATGGAAAAAAATATTAACAAAATCTAACTGTTACACACGTATGAGAAAAGCCGACGATGCGCGGCTTAGACTGATGAATAAAAAAGGCGCACGAGATATTAAAAAAAAGTGAGATGGAGAGATAAATTAATGTAAGCTCAATTAGAGATGTTTGCGCATAATTAAGAGGTTCTATTTACATATGCATGTTTTATATTTGTAATTAACGAACCACCTATTAACGTAAACATTACCTGATGGATGATATAAAAGGGATAACGATTGTTTTAGACTATGTGATCTCCAATGTATTTGCTTATCAATGCGCAAATGATACGTTCGCTGAAATAAAAGTGCGTCCCACTAAGAAAAAAGTTGAAAATTAAAAGTTATTTCTTCTCTTTGCCATTTAAATGATTTGAGAAAAAAACGGAAAGAGAAATAAGAATCTCAAACTGTTTGTGCGTTAAACGTTAAAAATTTATGCATCGTTTGGCTCGACAATTTCATTTTTTCTTAGTAAGACGAAGGTGCTCGGAAATGTGCACAAACGTCTCGTTTCTGCAACTTTCCGATCCAGAAAGACAGACGGATTTTCGTCCACAAAGGTACCTTGGAGATGTACATGCAGCCTAAAATAATGTGGCATGATAATTGATATTTTACATAACAAGAAAAGAATAAAAAAAATTAACAATTCCGTTGATTATTCTAAGACATAGTCAATCATAATTATACAATCATTAAGAATTACGAAAGAGAGCGCGCGTATGAGGATCGATAGGAGCTGGGCGAGTAAATGTGAAAAATTAATCATTTTAACTGTGTAAATATTGTAAATAACTGAATTCTTAGATAGATAATGAAAAATTAAATTATGCATTACGAATTACATATATCAATAATTATGAGGATGTACGAGGGGGGAAAGAGACAGAATCGAGAGCTTTTGTAATAAGTATAAATTATAGGGTCGATGTTTTCATCGCATACTTTGCATCTTCGCGCGGTTTTTTCCTCGCCGAAAAAAATACTCATCGTACGTGGTGATGGTCCTTTTTAACGAAAAAAAATAGTCACATGAAATAATTAAAAGTACTAAGTATTATCGAATAAAGATAATGAAATACGAATGTATGTGCACGAGCGAGCGTGCTGTCAGTTTCAAAACAAAAATATAACTTAAAGTTAAAAAAAAAGCTGTGTAATTTATTACAAGGATGTGTGTAATGTGTATAAAAAAATCAATATGGAACTATCGCATAAGAAATTGCATTAAGGCTAGGCCCATATTTCGCGGCCCCTTTCCATTTTCATGAAAAAACTCGTTATCACGTTACTCGATGAAAAATACGAAGGAAAACCTATTTAGGTATAAGCAGATCATAAGACACTACACATATGAGCGATACTTCATCTTCCTTGTTTATTACAGTCAGTGATGGTGATTACTACTTTTTACTTTGAAAAATGCGTCGGAAAAATATATCACGGACGAGGGAAATCGACATTTGTTTTTACTTTTTAACTGCCACTTTTTCCTGCGTAATTTTTGAAACTGTTCGAATAAACTTCCGTCGATATTGTTCGATTTCGCATTTAAATTTTTACCGACGATTTTAAGACTTGATACTGCGAAACAAAAGTTTACAACAAAAGTCAACGAGTTTACTTTAAAACTTTCGTACGAGTGGAATCGTAAATTTTCTGTTAAACAGTGTCAAAGGCGATTTGTTCGTTCGCAAGTGAATTTTTTGATCCAACGTAAAATAACCGTCTCTTAAAGAGATAAAAGTAAAAGTCTTAGGCTATTCGTCCAAATGTTTGACTCTTTGTAATAAATTCTTTTTTAAACCGCGCAACAAAAAAAAATAAAAATAAAGTAACCCAGTTGGTTCGGTACGTGCGAACGCTTCCACCTATGTGCCAATACATTAAATAAATGTTTTTCGATGTGTGATGTAAACAAAAACAAAGAAAACCTGCGAGGTGTGCGCGAGAGGAGCAGACACATTTTCATCAT
The DNA here is from genome assembly GCA_900480045.1 of Eurytoma adleriae. Lineage (NCBI taxonomy): Eukaryota > Metazoa > Arthropoda > Insecta > Hymenoptera > Eurytomidae > Eurytoma > Eurytoma adleriae. Next base: position 52,080 of record UXGC01000182.1, on the reverse strand, counting down.
CAAACTCGTTTGTAACCATAAATATTCCGTGTAATCAAAGATTTAAAAGAAATGTAAATCCTCCGTCTTAATTAAGAGAAGTAAAAGCAAAGTAAAAAGTGGACACGAATGGTAAATTGAGTAATATTTAACGAAAAATAAAAGGAAAACTCGTGCGAAGTTTCGAAATAAAAAAGACGCGGATGTAAAGCGAAGCGAGAACGAAGATACGAAACGAGGATAAGTGAATGTAAAAGCGATGGGAAAAACTTGTATAATATAATTATAAACAACAAATTCATCGTACATTAATTATTGTACATATATATAGTATTTTTACATTCTAACTCTAAATTCCATTTCCGATTCTAAATGGTACAGTACAGGTCAGTGTGCTTCGCCTGTCGTCTTTGCATTATGATCGCTACGTGAAGGTAAAAGTAAAAATCGAGCCTCTTTTTTTTAAACTTTTGTTTTTTCTCTCGAAGTATGTCGACTCTCTTGTTACTCTTTTATTGTAATTGATTATTCGATTAATTATTTAATCTCTACGTTCACATTGTTAATATTATCGATGTAGAAAATAAGTTGAGTATGTTCGTTTAGTTTCACCAAGCTGTTAAAATGTAACGATTCGTAGAAAAGTACCGCGTTATTTTCCGTGGATACCATCAGTTTTTTTAAACGACGAGTCCTTCGATATATTTTGCACCAACACAAATTGATGCCAGTCGTTTGCAGCGTGTGACATTTTTCGTTGTATGAAGCAGCGCAAATAAAAATGATCCTTTATTATTTATCGTCTCATCGACTTAATTGCAAAAGAAAAATGCACGAAGGCAGAGTGAAGCTTAACACGCTAGTCCTTAATTTAAAACCAAAGTACGACGAAAACATTTACGTATAGGTTTTAAGCGAATTTCACATTAAATCAAGGGAAAACAAGAAGTAAAGAGAAGAAACGAGAAAACGTCACACTTTTGTGTCTTTGCGTACGAAAGATGAAAAAAAACTCTGTAATATTATTTGAATGATTCAATCATTGTAAGTAGTTGAGAGAGATGAGAGAGAAACCGAGATAAGCATTTAAGCCGCTAGATATTTAAATAAGCCACCTATTTTACTCGTACGTTTTACTTACGAATTTCTTTAACAATTATTGATTGTACTGTTTTATTACACGACAATTATTATGTTATTTTACATATATAGGACTCTTGTCGGTTAGCAATACGGAACCTATCTCTGTACATTGTTTTTCTATTGCGACTATTAAAAGTAAATATAAAATTAAATTGTTCGAGTTTCTACTATCTTTTTAATTTCTTTACTACCTCTTAGTTTAAATCTAGCCTACAACTTTTATTTCATTCCCTACTTTTCCTTAATATTTTATATCAATATAAAAAAATTTAGCTGTCACAAATTTTAAACACTTTATGTTGCTATAAAACCAAACCGTGATGATATTTATAATCGTTTCTTCAGTAGATATCATAAAATGTACTAACTTGCCACTTGGAAAAAAAATTGCATGCAAATAAAGTGGAAACGCAATGAAAAAATTAAAAATATGCCCCTGTTTAGGTCCCGTGACTATCTGTTCAAATATGATAGTCAACGGCTCTTAAAAGTGAATATCTTAAAAATAAATATTTTGAAAAATAAAACATTTAAAATCGCTTTTTTTATAATATCACTAAATTCTCACTAAATAGTTAAAGGAGTTCATGCAACATTAATATGAAGGACACAATTAAGAGAAATCAACTCTGCGTTTTTATTATTCCAGCTATTTTTGTATAATCAGTTCAGATACATCGTTTATAATTCTTGCAAATGCGATTACAAGATGTTACAAATAAAGCTCTATGAAGTGTCCTATCCACTTCTCATTGCTGCAGATCGGCGCTGAAAACATCCTCATCAACAAGTGTTTCTCCTACCTCGCACGGAACCTGACTAATAAAAAACTTCCGCTACATCATGTAAAATACCAAAGAATAACGTATATAATATACTCGTAAAATTACACGCACGTTTACTTTTATTTTTTATTCGCGTTTTGTCCTTTGTTTCTTCTTCATTTAAGTAGTAAATGCAAAATTGACCCGATTGACTATATCGTTTCCTTTGTTTAATTTTACTTTTTTTTTCTTGTTCCATTTCAGTTTTTTTTCTCGGCGCTCCGACTGCGAGCTTTACGCATAAAGGTGATCAATGAACGAGTGAATACTTGTACAGAAGCCGGCAGCCTCGGATTTGCTTTTTCAATCCTTAGTTGCGCTCGAAAACATCCAACAAAAGGATTCAGCAGGACACAACGCAAACAGTGCGCAATCACTTCAAATAAAATTTTCACGACTATCAAGTACCTATACTCGCACAGTCGATAATTAAGGCGCTACCTAGCTGGTGATCTAAATTGCTTCGAAGGAAGAGTATACACGGCATAAAGAAAAAAATGCAGAATAATAAAAAAGAGTAATTGAATAGAGATAAATAGAAAAGAGAGCTTAAATCATCGAGTCGACTCGCAACGCCGTGACAGTGGAAAATACAATAATTCTGATCTATTCATTATTTTTTTCTTCTTTTACTTTTTATTTCAGGATCAGCATGCGACTTGTCCTGCACGGAAAGACGCCAACTTATAATAATTATTACAATATAAATAATAATTATTACAATAATTATGTAGTGTAGTTTTTACAGTGATCATAAATTATTATTAATATAATTATTATCATTATATAAGTATTATGCAACATCGTATCCTTACACGCGCTAGTGTACAGGATTAGACACACTCTATAGCATTAAGGGATCTAAAATCAAACAGATCTTTTTTATCATTTATCAGGTTTATTATGAGATTACGACTAACTATTTAAAAGGAAAAAAATGTAAAACATTTATTTTTATATACAAAAATACATAAAAGCGTGACTTTAGTAACATTGTAAGGTACTCTGCAAGCTCTTCTATTCATGCTTTATTAACGCTTAGACAAAAGGAAACCTGTATCCCTTTTAAGGCGAACTAAATTATTTTAGCAAATTAATTAAACTTTTTAGTGTACTTTACGATTTTTTTACATATTTTACTATGTAAATTATCTGGACACTATTAGAAAAAAATAAATGTGGCTTTTTGAAACCGAACAATAAATTGACTTTTCAAAATTGACGAAATCGACCTAGTCCGGCGATTTCTGCAACAGTTTTAAATATATATTTTACTTTTGATTTTAGAACCCTCACAGAATAACAATGACGGAAGATAGATCGGAGCACTAATTCCATTGGATAAGTACTTAAGACGAACTTCGAATGTCCTCAGGTTGAATTTCGTTCGCCATTTCAATCATTATTTTAGAATATTTTCTATGCTTTTCATTTTTTATTATTTTTCGCTTTCGGTATTATGCATGGTACTGATGACTGATATTTTTTGATGTACATATATATTTTTCTTTACAATCAAGTCTATTATGCATAAGTCACATACCTTCTGTAGATAAATTGATAATAAAAATTATAAATAAAAGAAAAAAATATTCACGCAAAAGATGTTTCGCCTTACGAAGACATTGCTAAAAAATAATTACGACCATGATATAATATGATGAAAATCCCAGTGACTAAAATACCAATGTTACAGAAATATAAAAAACGTATTTACGTCGCGTTTCCAATAAAAAAGATAAAAAAAACCAACAAACAAAAATAACTTAAAAATACACACAGACGCAGACATAAATTTGGTAATCACATTACCAGAAATTTACAATGATTATATGTTTGTATCGCGTAATCAACACAAATCGTAATAAATGTTTACCGATGCAGTATTGCTCTACAAATTTAAAAAAAAATCTGTGTCTAATATAAAATCTGCTTGCACATTCTGAATTTAAATTACTCTCTCACTACAATATTATGAATACAAAAAAAATATTATGTATCTTATCACTTGTATTTTTCTTGTACTATTAAAAGCAAAGAAAAACTTTTATAGTAATAAAAAATCTCTGATAATTAAAATTAAATCTTGCTTACGTCATATAGTATCAGCACATAAGATTTCAAGAATTAAAAATTGCACAATACAAACTAAGTAATACAGTTTATGAAACATACGACGTGTGACAATGTTATCGTTGTAAATTTTGACTGACGTTACGGCACATCGTCACATCTTAAAGTAATTTTCTCAATTACTATATTATATATTTGTATTTCCTCTTTTCGTTCTTTCGTATAAATACTCGATGAATTTATATGCGGAATTTTCATTTATACACGTTTTGAGAAAGTAATTTATATATATTCGTTTTTGCATTTTCTGTTTAAACTTTTTCTAATGGCGATAAATATATCATTCGCCGCTTCAAACTAATTTTTCTTTATACCTTAACTCCAAAGCCATTTGAATAGATTAAGTAGACAATTTATTGCTAAGTAATTTGACTGGGGCCTTTCTTTACGATTTTCCTTTTCTTTTTGGATATTTATTTTCCGTATATATCCGCTTCTTAGTAATCGTTCATCTTTCTTTTTTGAGCACACGAGAAAGAAAATAAAAAATAAATTATTCCAAACGAAGAGGACAATCATCGTCTAATATTTTGCTCCCATCACTATTTCGCAATCTTTTAAATAGATAACTTATATACAATTAATTGCCGTGCCTTGTAATAAATCTTCAAACTCATTCTCTTAAAATTACTGCACTTTACACACAAGCGCCAAAATAACATTTCAGAATTGATCATTGCAACAAAAAGAAATTCCGCCACGATTCATTTTCTTTAATAATATAATCTATTTAATATAATAATATACTAAAAAATAGAGAAAAATTATTCGAAAGGTAATCGATGACATAATATATTAATATTAATAAATTAATATTAATATATTAATATATGTATATATTTTCTAGTGCATACCTTTTTACATTTTGTTTTTCCTCATTGCGAAAGTAATAATGTGTGTAATCGTTAGTGAGCAAAAATGAGATGAAAAATTTACAATAACCGTTCGTTCGCCTCTAAGCGAAGCCAGTCTCTCGATTTTTTTTTCTTTAATTTTTTTTTGTCTTTTTGTTAAAAGGTTATAGAAAAACGGCACGCTCAAAAATGGTACAGACGATGTATACCTAAAAATGTAACGTGTATATATATTCCTCGCGTCCCCGCAGGTCATGGGGAAGAGCGGGCTGTTCGTATGAATTCGTACGCGATCGCATATATATACTATACATAGGTAATATAATAAAATCTCCTTCACACTCGCAACTACAACTTCATTGTTTCTCTCTCCTCTAATAAAAAATATGTATCAAGACTGTACATATAAGGTCAAAAAATTCTTATGGTAACTTTTCAGGTAAAAGATCGTGTATATAACGCAATATATAGATCGTCCTCTAAGAAAACGTTACCACGGCTATATCTTCCTTTACTTCTCTGACAATCGTTCGAGCGTCCGTCACTAATATATAGCTACGTATGAAAGTCTACATTTTCCAATGTAAAAACGTATGTTGTTTTTTCCCTCGGGGGAACGGCCTGGTGGTGCGATATCGTCCGCTTTTTAGGCCAATAGCTATTTTTTGTTCCTTTTTTTACCGTATTTAAGAATCGTAGGATGATGATCCATGATCATGAGCAGGGCTGGGTGGAGTCGATGGGTTGGAGCTGTTGTTCGAGGCTATCGAATGTCGCGGGCTACCTCCGGATACGTGCTCCTATTGTTTTAATATGACAATCAAAAGTTTTATTATAAAGGCAACATTTATAGTTTATCTATTTTAACGATTTTTTTATGCTTGTTGCGATTCTAGAATACTAAATTAATAATTTTACTATACAAAATCAAACTCTTACCTTATCTTGTAGTGAAGCAATACTTCCAAGAGAGTGCGGCGTGTGTGATCGTAAATGTAAGGAATCCGAATCCACTTGGTCCACTGGAGTCCGTGGCAACGATGGTGGAGTAGCGGTTGGCCTCGGTGGTGCTGGTCCTCTCCTCGAAGACGTTGAGCCTATTTACATTCATTTATTATTTGATTTAAATTTGCGAACTATGAAATTATATTTGCAAAATAAACATTAATAACATTACCATTGTGTGGTGAAAATCCAGAATTTCTAGGCATATGTGAACTTAATCTTCTGGAATCCGAAGGCGGATGCCTCGGTGGCAGTGGTGCTGGCTTATTTGGAGGCTGCACTGTCGTTCCGTAAACCTAAACAAAATATTAATAAATAAAGTAATGGTTGTATGTTGTCTCTAATTTTTTTTTTTCATATTTTTTCACTTACTCGTGTTTGACTGCCGTGGAAATGAGCACTCGAATGTGATCCCGAGTACTGCTGTTGATCAGCAGTTTCTAAAGTCGTTGGCAGATCTAGTAATCGTTGAATCTAAACAAAAATAGAAAGATTTTAATCGATTGTTCAAATCAAATTGAATAAAACGATCAATGCAATTTACTTACTTGGATACCATTTCCCGGTCCCATATGTGTAATGTGGTTGAAATTCGTTGGAGCAGAAATCATTTTGGAGCGGCGGTCAGTGGGTCGAGCAGCGCGATTGCCCTCACGTAGTGAAAACCTTCTTCGCGGTCTAGTGATTGCTCTGCCACTAGCATCTATCGTTGCAAGATTCAATAATTCCCCTGCAATAAAAAATTTAATTATTTAGAAGAAATCTTAAAAAATTGTACAATTTTAGTTTTTATAAGATGTAAAACTTACGTTGATGTAAATTACTCAAATATATAACATGTGGCATATCATTGATAATACAAGTTGTAAGTGATCCTGATGTATTTAGAGGTTTAGCTTTCTTGACGTTCAACGTTTGTAGCCATTCACCTGACTGACAATCAAATACATCAATGTGCGTTTCGCTATATACTAATAAATAACCTTCGCAGTAGCCTGAAAAGAAAAATGCCATTGCAGTTATTCATTTTTCATAATTTCAATATTGAATCATAAGGTTAAATTGTGTCTACTTACTAACTGCTGTAGGATAAGCAGTATACATAATTTCTCTATCACGACTTTTTCTACCTTGACTGTCTACATAAACTGCTAATGCGTAAAATGCTAGAAGAAATTCTCCATTCTGTATTTCTATACATTTAAATGCATCTAAAGCGTTGAATGTTAACAAATTTAAAAATGTATTTTCAGGGTGAACCAAGGCTGTAAAAAAGATAATTAAGGTTATCTAATGAAAAATAATGCAACTCGATTTTTATTCAACTTATTTGAACTATCACTGATTATACTTACAAATCGGGTGAAGATCACTTAAAATACTGTATATCGAAAATCCAGAAGGATAACCGACGCAAAGGCGTCCTTCCGCCAACACTTGCAATGTTTGTACATGACAAGGGAGCACCAACTCTCGCACGCGTTTGTGTCGAGCCTTCGTACGAGTTATCTCGTATATTATGACTTGAGAAGCATTCTGAAATGAATTTTGAGGTAAATATTGATTCAAAAAAAGAGTCAAAAGAAAAGAATAAAGGTGCTGAAAGTACCTGTTTTTTAATAGCCACACACAGACAGTAAGTCAAGGGATTGCGTCGCATAACGCCGGTTGTCAGCGTGATGCAGCCCTTCGTCTCGGCGACCTTGATCCATTCAACCTCGTCGCCATCCAACGCGCGCACCGGCACCAAACGCACATGCCGCTGCTTGCCACTAAGTACAACGATTAACTGCTCCTCGGTTACGTACTCAAGGAGATGTATCTTCTTACCCTCGCCAACTCTCGCAATTTCTAAAAGTGTCGAAATCATTTAATTAACATTTGTTGACATTACCATTACGAGATATAACAGTTATAGAGATTTTTCTTACCACTACGATCTAAATCTAAACAAAACAGCCCTTCCTCGGTGCCAATGACTAGACGATCTGGATCAATAATAGCTCCAGACAGCACATTTTTAATGACGATTAGCGACAACGTATTGTCTAACAACTCTTTCGCACGAAATATCTTTGGGAAGGAGAGTATATAAATGTTAATGTTTTTTAATCAGATTAATTATTTTGGATAAAATATGGTATTAAACATGGTATTAAAAACAAGTAAGATAATTAAGATATCATACGGTAGTATTAGGGAGATTATTCCTTTTTAAAATCCGGTGGAGTTCGCTCAAGGCCACTACCCATTTAGCTTTTTCACTCTCGGTGTCGGCAAGCATTAGCGTATGATTCCGCAAACCAGGTGGTTCCAACAAAGACGTTGTTATCTAATATACAAACATAATTTTATGAGAGCGACGTTGTTTTTAGGCAAACTACACTTTTTAAACATTTAACTACATTTGAACCAACAGAGGTACGTTAAAAAATGTAAATTACAATTATCTTGTCTACTCATGACAATAATAATAAAAATTTCATCATTGTAATCGTAATTCGTGTAGTGTACCCATAAGCGTTAATCAACAAAATTAATTGGATAATCGGAGGTGAAATAATAGTAACTTTTTTTAGCTGTTTTAGACAAAAATTTATCTCGGTCGTAAGTTATTGCTTAGTTATAATTAATAAACGATCAATATTGTCAGTTCTGTTTTACTCCGTTATTCTATTTTGTTAAAAGAAAATACCGAAACTTTCTGTTACGAAATTGCATTAAGGACTGTTAGTTCTTGCTCAAAATTTCGGTATCCTCTTCAATTACTCTTATTCTCTAGTCATTTTAGAAAGCTCGACCGCAATAGGCCGTTACATACCCTAAATATACAGGGAATGTCCTTCTTCGTCGCGTGAATGACGTCCGAGTCGCGCACGGAGCTGACACTGAACTCCTCATCCCGCATGTCCAGCACCTGAGACACGTAGACTGAGGGCATGGCGTTGGAGAGATCGTAGAGGAACAATTTAAAGTCGCAGACGACGACGAACTGGCGTACCCAGCCCTTCTTCACGCCGCCCATTTTCGGCACCTTCACGTAGCCCTCGTATGCCGTGCCGATGCCTCGCGTCGGATCGATACCAAGTGGACGCTTAGCTATAAACAATACCAAATCGTTAATAAAGATCGCCTAAAATTCCTTTTGCTGAACTAATGTAGACAGAAGTTTTACTTTGATCGTGAGGAACAGGACATACGGAAGGTACTTTGTCACAGCACTGGATATGGCAGGCGAAACCGCAGACCTCGCAGACGATGCCTTGTCTGATGACGCCAACCATGAGGGAGGTACAGTGATTGCACTTGGTTGGCCCGGAGAAGTTCCGCACCAGGAACTGATGGGACTTTGGCTTTGGCTGTAGGTTCGTATGGCCCTGGGATACTGCCGACGATTTGTTCAGGAGCTCGTGGGATAATGGAGAAGTTGGATCCTGTAAAATAATTATGATCGTTTAATTACACTAACTCAATTACAAAAAATATAAACAAAACTAATCTATTTTCAAGAATAAAAGTAAAACAAATCTATTTTCAAGATTGAATAAAAAGATAAACTCACGATGCTAAGTTCGGATAGGTTGCTCTTGCTACTGGTGATGCTGGGCGCACGGTTGTCCTCGATGTCGCCCTCGACGCTGTCGACGCTGCCGTGGCGCGCGTTGCCCGCCGTCTCCTTCAGGAAGTGCTCGAGGTAGGACATTTGCGAGGTCGGCCTTTCCAGAACTGAAATAGAAAAAAAAAGAGGCCGAAGCCTCGGATTAGCGTTTACTCCTCTCAAAATCTGCTGCTAAACCAAGCCGCTCATCATCACAAAACGCGCCGGGGGTTAAGGCAACATATCTCTCAGGTCAAAGACAGCTGTTAGCTAAATCCGTCAATTCACAACATGGGTCCAACACTCTTTCGGCGAGCTAACTTTCTTTTTCATGGCGCTTTTTTCACATAAATTTTCGTTTTTTTTTCATTGAAGATATGTAAATATTGGACCTATGAGAACGTATCCACTCCACTCCAACTATTATTATTGTCAGACTAGGAATTTTTTTTTAATTTACGGATTAAGACAGACAACTTGGAACATCAATATCACAGGTAGAGAATACTTTGTTCTTAAAATTATAGAGATGTATTAAGGAAACCTCTCATAATTTCCATATAGACACTTAAAATAAATCTCAATCGAACTTCATCATACTTCGTATTCTATATCTACGTCATGATAAGAGTCAAGATGCAATGAGTAACAAAAAATTAAAACAGAGCCAAGTGTCCCGTGTCCAGGGCGTTTGCACAATCGGGAGGTAGCTCAGCTGCATACACCGTCGCAATCGTGTTTCTCAACGACAAAAACTCGCCAAAATCAGCGTCTCTGGGGGTCATCGCAAACGGTACAAGAAAAGAAAGTAAAAAAAGATAACCCGGGGAATTCAGGCTGGTACGTTTAAAATTAAATAAAAACATCCACGCCGAAACTCAACAGAGCTATGTTTCAGTAGAATGATCGAGAGGTCGCTGGGACCGTGTACGAATCTCGCGGCCGATTACAATTCTCGACGACTAAAGTGCGAGCTGATTAGTTGCGTGGGACAATAGAGCAAGCGCAAAAAAGGTACATGCAGAAAAACGTCAAAAGTGCACACTCCAAAAAGAAAAGGCACGCACAAATATACTGCAGTAAAAAAATAAATGAGTATAAAAATTCACACCTAATCGCAGCTTTCATCATCGTCATGATACGATAGTAATTTATTGGGGCGCGTCGTAGCGCGTCGGACGAGATCGGACAAAATAGTTTTTCGTCGACAATGTTTATTGCGGCTGTGTGCGTAACGTACAGAGCGAAGATACGCGCCGCAGTTTTGTATACACGCGAATAATTTCTTGTCCAGCGTGGATATACTGAAAACATAGCGCTGCGCTGATACTTGGCTTTAGTCTTCGTTTCGGCACTGTAGTCTTGTGAGTATTAATGATAGAATTTTTTTTTAATTTATTTAAAAATATCAAAAAAGATTCTGTCACTGTTACTTTTGTACCAACTAAGAACGAATTAAATAAGTATGTAAGTAACACGAAAGATACATCTAGTAAAAGTCATGATTTCAAATCATACAAACATTAATATATAGTATCGTTAATAAAAACAAATTTTTAACACTGTTTTAAAATTCAATTGTTTTTTAAGTTCAATAGCAAGTGAACAAAATTCTAGACATTAGGACACTCAAGACGATACAGCGCAAAAGATTTAGCCAGTAGTCGCGTCGGCTGTTGAGACAAGACAGGGTGGGTACGGTGACGGGGAGATTGAGGGGGTCAGCCAGAATTACCGGGCGGCGAAAGGAGTCGATCGCGGCCGCGCGCAACGTCATCGTCGACAGCGAGTCTAGCTAATAAGCCGCTAGCGTAGGGCGCATTGTCGTTGGCGGCGGCCGCGGCCGCAGCAGCTACAGCGGGAGCGTAAAGGCGCATTACAGTCGGGGCCCGGCCCTGGACGACGAGGACGCGCCGAGGCTGCTGCTGGGGGGCCGCCGCCGCTGGTATCCTAGACGGGGCGGCTCCTCCGCGCGGCGGCTCCAGCCCGGCTGTCACAAATACAGTTTGATGATGAGCAACAACAGGCCCCAGACGCAGCTCGTTACGCCAACAAACAATGGCACTTTGCAGTCTAGAATGAAAGAATTGCACACCGCAAAACCGGACGTTTCTTTATTCAGTTCTCGATTTTAGCACACTTCTTTGCTGTGGGTGGTGGTAGTTGGCTTTTTCGTTTTATTAATTTTCTCTTTTTACTTGTTACTAGTTTGTTTTAGTGGTTCTAGGAGGCCTTGCATTATTGAAAGAGAAAAAATGTTCTCCCAATTTTTTTTTTTTTTTGACAATCTTTCAATCGTTACTTTGAAAAATTTAAATTGTACAAGCTGAATCATTACCCACAATCTTTCAGAAATGGATGATGATGATGGTGATGAAAGTCGCCTGTTTGTCTACAGTGTTCTCCGACGAAGTAAAATTGCATAGCAAAGTAAGAGATTGCATAAAATTTCTTTGAATTTAAATATTTCATTTGAGACTATATCGATCAATTTAATTTTTTTCGTATAATTTTTTAAACTAGCATAAAAATTTGAAATTTAAGTTAAATAATAATCAGTTAATGACTTTCATCCTTACAGTCACTAACTCCAGAATCATAAAAGTTTACATGTGAGAATATTCGCATAAACATTTTAGTGTTCATTATTAGGTTTTGCTAGAAAGATTGAAAGAGTAATTAGTGCGAATATTATCCTGATGCAAGTTAATTTTATCAGTATATAAATCAAAGCTTGTTAAAAGTTCCCCTGCTTGAAAATTTCTCTGAGAAGAAACGATAAAATTTAAATTTTAGTATTACAACCTCCGGGATGAATTCAGAGAAATTTTCCGATCCAGATTAATATGCGGATAATTTCTTGATGAAGTCTCACATACTTCGTCAGAACAGTGTTGTTTTCCATCATTTGTAACGTGCGTTAAATTATAAACTTTTACTTTTTTTGTGGAATGAAGTTTGAATGTGTTCGACGTCCTTCTTTAAATGTACATACTTGACCCTATAAATCAACGTTCAATTTTTGTTCTCTCTCTCAACGTAAGATTTTCATATTCAAAGTTAATAGAACGATGATGTTATGAAACGTGTGAGATTATGATGAGTATGTTGGTCGCATATGATACTTAACGGTAGAGAGCAACAGCGTGCCTATAAATGTTTCTTCGTGAATTGCTAGAAAATTCTCAATAAAAGTTTTGATAAAAGAATTTTTATTAATTCAAAAGTTCAATCTTATCACAGATAGTATAAGCAGTAAAACTATACACATGCGCGACTTCACGTTGCCATAAAAAAATAACAAAAAAATAGGTGGGTGAAAAATGTTTTAAGGGGATGTTGAAAGACGAATATTTTATATGTACAAATAAGTTACAAAAAAAAAATAAATAAATAAATATTACGCTACTTTGAAATAATTTACTTTTTACAGTTACTTTCACATCCCCCTAATGCGCATACAATAATGTGTGATACGGTGCGGAAGAACAAGTGTATTCTCCGTATAATAAAGGTGAATACGTGTCACTCAAACTATTACACATACAATTTAAAAAAAAAGAAAAGAAACTAGCAAGTATAAAGTCCATTTGTTCCATTTCTTCGTATACGGACGGTGACCGATCAGTATAAAATCGATCACCATCTAAACTGCATAAAAGTCGTTTTATATCTCATTTGTATAGATTGTCTTAGTGTGAAAAAGAAAATTAAAAAATTAGAAAAAAAGTTAAGATGAAGTCCAGCGGATGTCTACAATTATTGTTTAAACAACCCAGGGCTCTGATTAAATAATTTACATACTACAAAGACAGCGTGAAAAATTGCAGCCTGAAAAACTACTATGGACATGATATTCTTGTAAGATTGGTGGGGTTGTACTACGATTGAAGGACTTTCATCGCTGCTACTACTTTCAATTGGTGAGTACTTACAGCCGTCGCCGGAATCTAATCGGCTTTGCAGTTCTTTTATTTGAATTTCCTTGCGCTTCATCTCGTGCGACATTGATTCCACCCGCTGTCGTAAATCCCGTAATTCCCTAGAAAATTATGATAAAAAATGTTATCGATGCTAGTGTTAAAATGTTTATATTGGTTTAAAGAAATTTGAAAAATTCAATTTAATTATGAGAAACTGCAATATAAACAGTTATTACTTTTGAGCTGCGATGAGATCTGAACGCGTCTTGGTGAGTTCCTCAGATATCGCTTGTTTAGCTTGGATTTCACTTTGCAGTGAGCTTTGCAAATTGAGTAGTTCCATTTTGTCAAGCTTTTGTGATCGACGATTTCGCCAGTTCTTATCGGTGATGGTGGATCCACCGCCAACGCCACCAGCACCTCCCGAATGTTTCAGGAATTCAAGTTCCTCGGTCATCTTTGTTGCCAGAGCCTAGTTAAATTATAAACATTTATTTTGAAAAGAAGTCTCGAACGTTTGTAGAAAGTTTCAAACGATAAAGAGAACTTTAATAAACATGACAAAAAATAGACGAGTTCTCTCCATCCCCCTATAAAACTTTATTATTAAAGAATATCATTTATAAAACTTCGAACTAAAAAAATACTACGTATTTTATATCTTTTCTAAATCTCACACCAAAGAAGAAATTTCTTACCTGCAAATATCCCCTAGCATCTTTCTCGTCAGACACCCACTGAATGATCTCGGTAATTTGGGCCTCCCATTGAGCGATGGCCTCCTTCTTGTTCCTAAGTTCCTCGTACTCGTCCTCGAGTTGTCGTCTTTCACTCTGTATTCGACTTACGCTGTCGGTGACCGAGCCCAACTCCAACATCAGCTTTTTATTCTCCTCAACCAGCATCATCTTCTCGCGTTCGTGCCTGCGGTTCAGCTCGCTTATCGTTTCTTCACTATCCGTGATGTTCTCCAACCGTGCGTTATCCAGTTTCTCTTTCGTCAGTTGCACCTCCCGCTCCAGAAGTTCCCGCCTCGTCTCAGCTTCGTGTAGCTGCTCTTGCAAGCTGCGTAAATCCAGATTAAACCTGAAATGGAATTGAAGTTTTATATTATAATATCGATAATGAATTATCAGACCAAATTAAATTGTTTAATAACGATTCAATTTATCAATCGTTTAAAAAACAAATGGCATTATTTGTAAAACAGCTATAAATTTTACAAAACATCGATAATTCAAAACTTTTATTTGGTCACCGAAAAGAGTATTTTTTTTAATTGAATGCACAGTTTGATAAATATTTATATGTAAGACATTTGCTTTATGAAACAAACCTGCTTTGTTGCTGTTGTAAATTCTCGTTGTATTGAACCTCGAGCTTTTCGACCTCAGCCTTGAGCCGGTTGATCTCCTGGGTGGCGAGAGCGTGATTGCCACTTGTATCATTACCCACCGAACGCTGTCTGATCTTCTCCATTTCCTCCTGCATTTGCTTACAGTATTCTTCACTGCGTTCACGCAACTTGCGTTCCTTGCTCGTCTCAGCCATAGCCTCCTCCACCCGACCCTCCAGCTCTCTCCGCAGCTTCTCAGCCTTACGTATGTCATGACGCAGACTATCGACTTTCTGCATCACTACCTCGAGTTCTTCTTCCTTATCGCGCACCTGCCGCGAAAGTTTCTGTTTCTGCTGGCGTAACTCTGACAACTTGTCCGTCACCTCTGTGTACTCTTCCATGGCTAACTTGCGTTGACCCAGCGCGTCCTTCAGTTCTTTCTCCTGGAGCTTCAACCTCTCCAGAGCGTCCAACTTGTCCTTGAGGGCCTCATCTTTCTCCATGCGAAGTGTACGTACCAATTTCTCCAACTCGCGGATCTTCGTCATATCACCACCGTCTATTGCACGTAACTCTCGCGGCACTTCCAACGACTTCAATTGTGATTCTAATTCTGTTAAAGATAAAATGGAAATACGTTATTAAATTCGATAATTTGATAGCAAATAATTAAAATAATTAATTATTATTTATTATTTTGATATATGAGTCAACCAATAATGGTTTGCAAAAATTAAATGAATCATTTTTATACTGAAGATATAATTATCCAGTGCTTAGTAGACTTTGCAATATTATTTGTTTTTAAAAATGTCAAGCATGTCAGGAAAAGAGATAAAATATCTGACTTGTAAACGTCTTTTTCGGATATAAATAGCGAGTTAAACAAGTCTTCTATAAATATAACTTAAGTATTTAACTATGCATACCGCAGTTTCTTTTGGTAAGCGTATTGATTTCATCTTGGAGCTTTCTCGTTGCATTGTTAGAATCGGGCGACACCGTTGGTGAGGTGTGACTGGCGTTTATTTGACTTCTAAGCTCGGCGATAGTTTGTGCCAATTGGGCATTTTCCTCTTCAAGTACCTTCACATTTTTATCTTTTTGAGACTGAATCGGTAAGGAACTCAAGTCGGATATGCAACTGAAATTATTTTAGCCGTTAGTAAAATCGTCTTATAAAATAATTACTAAAGAAAATTTTTTCATTTAGTGATCTAACTAACCTTCCTTGGGTAAAACTAAATCCAACAAATGGAAGGTGCAAAGCGGAAAAGGCAGAATTCGCCGCAGGAGGCACAGCGTCTGAACTGCGAACGTCGGTGTCGTCTACATCAAAGTTTGACGTGTCGGTAGGCGAAGAAACTTCGGGAATGTAAGGTGCGGTACTATCCCTTATTACGTCCCAATTCACTCCTTCAAACCATGGATGATTCTAAAAGATAAATGAATTCAATAATTTTTAATGTGAAATTTTTCAGTTAGTTGTATTTGCTTTACAATTTTTTATAGTTGAATGATTAATTACCTTAAAATCTTCAATTCCATTTTGTCCTAATCTAAATTCAGAACTGCAGATCAATTTGCGCATGAGATCCTTAGCCTCTTCAGATACGTCGTAAATATCATCCGTAGGGAAGTCAAAGCAATTCTAAAATAATATATTCGTTGATATTTTAGTTAGGATTAAAAAATTTTCTAGCAGTAATTTGTGAAATGAAATTGATTTACCTTATGATTCATAATTTTTCCGTATGTTTCGACTAGAGATTCAGCATAAAAAGGAGTTTCACCATAAAGCATTTCATACATACAAACTCCTAAAGACCACCAATCACATTCAGGACCATACCGCCCTTGCCCATCCTCCATCGCCTTAAAAAAATAAAAAGTGCAATTAATACGATTCTTAATCTGCTGAAATATAAAAAGAAGAGCAAATTTCAATAAAAACTTACTCGAAGAATTTCGGGAGATATGTAATCTGGAGTACCAACAGCAACGTTACTTTGCACAGTCCCGTCCTCAAATAACCGAAGGCAAGATCCAAAATCAGCTAAACGTATGTGTCCATTGGCATCTAGTAGAACATTGTCAGGCTTAATGTCCCTGTGTACGTATCGCAAATCGTGTATTGACCCAATGGCAAGCACCATCTCAGCTATGTAAAAACGAGCCATATCTTCTGGAAGCCTGTCCTCGAACTTGCTGAGTAAAGTTAACAAGTCCCCACCGCAATAGTAATCCATGACCAGGTACTGTAATAAAAAATCAATATGCAACAATTAATACGTGCAAATAATTGATAGATGCAGTCATATTATGAATCATGTTCACTTCCTATAGTTTACGCATTTCTACGTTCGCGGAAAAAAGAGTTGTTTAAAAATACTACAATGACATCATAATATAACTCATGAATTACAACACTATTTTTAGAATTAGATACAATAATCTAATACTCCATAACAATTATAATCATTGTACGCGTTATTCCTGTTGTTAAATATGTGTAAATATGTTACTAGAATGTTTTAAATTCGAAATAATAAAAATTGCATTTTCACGAAATGAACACTATAAAACTATCAATTTTTAAGAATTTTTTTTTCCACCTCTGACTTGACAGAACTTTGTATTTTTATTAATGAAATGCGTATGTCTTATCAGATCAAGACATAAGATGTACGTCCACGGTTTTGACAGAAATCGATTTATGATATTACAAATTCGCATGATTTTAAGACGAATATAATTTCAGCCAGTCACGCGTTTCCATTAAACTAAGCAGTCGAGCTAATTAAACTCAATTTAATCAAAACCAAAGAATTTACATTTCGCGTGCAAACGATTAATTACACAATCGACATAAGCGTAAAGGTCAAACATCGAAATCCAGGTGGTCACAGGCTCACCAGATTATTGTCATCCTGAAAGGCATAGTGAAGGTTCGTTATCCATCTCCTATCGCCGTAGACGAGGACGTCGCGCTCCTCCCTGAAGCATGCGGTCTCCGCGCGCTTCAGCATTTCCCACTTGTTCAGGATCTTCATCGCGAAGACCTTGTCGGAGCCACGCATCCGCACCACGCACACCTCGCCGAACGCTCCCCGCCCAATCACCTTAACTATCTCGAAGTCCTCGCGCGCCAGCTGCAGACTTTTTATGCAAGTCGCCACCGGCTTCACTGTAATCACCAATTATTGATATTTAGTTTGTGTATTTTTTTAAAATAAATTAAAACTTTTTCCTTTTTTTGTTAACAAAAGATCTGATGTAATAGTGGAAGCTAATTGCATTTAATTAAAATTTATTGAATACGATTTGGATATTAAACTTATGCTAATTTTAAAAAATTCATTCAATCTTTTTTCAGTGTGAAGTGCAGCCATAATACAAATTCCATGACAAATTAGTGTTTAATTTTGTCTTTCTCGTTAATTAAAATCTATCTTGATATTGTTACTTGCAATCCATTTTACTAAATTTGATTTTATATTTATTTTTAACAATGTCTCATGGAATCTATTATTAAATTCAACGTTTTGAATAATAACATGTTTACAAAATCTCTGAATAGTAGTAAGCTAGGTTCTAACTACAAAATCAAAAATAATTGTAATTTTTATTTACAGTAAGACTTACCAAATTCAATGAAATCTGAAACAGTCTTTTCGCGCCTAAGGGAAGAATTGCAGCACTCGTCGTATAAAACTAATAAAATGTCGATCAACGTCTCAATAGAGAATGAGTGACCCATCCTTCCACCTTGTACTGGTCCACCGATAAATAGGGACTCTAATTGGCGTAGTCTTGCTCCTACACCTATGTAATCAATTTATTGTAATTAATAATTAATATTTTAATTTTATGAGTTCAGATGATAGAAAGTTACCGTTAATCATGATGTTAGGTGGGTGGTGGCCATAATGTTGAAGTGCGCCTGCCATGTTTGCAGGTGTGTTGGATATATTCTCAACACGTTCCTTTGATGCGACTTCTGTCATCTTTGTATATTATTCGAAATTTTCTATACCACCTCATCACTAAGTTATGAAAGTTCTGAAATAAAAAATTATTTTATTATTCTTTTGAATAGCAGGTAGTTAAATAAACATTTAAATGATTTTTATAACTTTTGGAAAGACTCTTAAACACACTTGTCATTACTTTTTAATTATTTTCATTTTAACAATTTTACTTAAAGAAATTACTTTTAGACAATTACTTTCAAATGATACAAAGTTGTTTAAAAATAACTTGAAATGTCTATTTCAAATTATTGAAAGGTATGTGTGTCTTATGAATGGTCTGCTAAATATAGAAACTATATTGGCCATTAAAACTATCACGCATGAAATTCTTTGTCATTTAAGTTTCTTGACAAGAACCAAAAATTCTATTTTGGATTATTCTAGATCACTTCCAAGATAAATTTCTTGAGAAAATGTTTTGAATTTATATTTGCTTCTTTAATTATAGAAACACTTGTAAAAATTGATGCAGTTGTTTATATAAAATTAAAAAAAATTTCTTTTTTTCCAAGTATTATAGTATATTTCTTAAATAATTAAGTATACATTCCACATTATTCCAAATAAGGCTAAGGTATGTAATTAAAAACAACTTTGTAATCAGCATTCTTAATGCAATCATAAAATTTTGGAGTTTGCTGTATTTCTACTCAGTTTAAACATGACTAAGTCATAAGTTCTAGATATAACACCAAATAATAGTAACTCTTGTCCGGACAACTACCATCCAGGAACCGTAGATCACAAGATGGTTTTTTTTCAAAGCAAACGAAACTTATGAAATCTCTGTGCTAAATCTTCAGCAATAAATCCAGCCTGTCCTCGCTGTCTAATCCACTCACATAGAGTTCTCCCCAAGAATCTCCCTGTACCCTAAACACACTCACACACCCATTGGCACTGAAGACAGAGAGAGATAGAAAGAGAGAGAGAGGCAAGAGAGTTCAATCCGGCTGACTCCAAGAACAGACTTATATAAATAAATGCTGCTCGCAAAGAGAGAGACTGAGAGGAGAAAGAGCCAAGGCCAAAGCCAAACTGCCTGCTCTCCTAATTCTTCTGTGTCACATCTCTCTTTTTCCTCGACTTTCTCCCTCCGCGGTCGCACCCCGAGGCCCGCTGCTCGCACCTGGTCCACCTTCCTCCGGAGCTCGGGCGAAATTACGTAAAAGCCCCCGCGAGGTCGCGCGCGCGCGACTCTTTTTTTGGCGAAAGCGCAGCAAAACACAAAGGCTCTCCGCGAGCGCGCGCCTCGTTGTAAATAAAAGGTGCACGCGCCCGCGGCTGTGTGCGAGAGGCGGCCCGCGTACGTGTACCGTAAACGCGCCGCGGCGAGAGGCGGCGGCGACGGCGACGACGAAAATAGAGTACACGCACGCACACAGGCGCGCGGCCCTCCTATACGTACATGCCCACGCTGGCGCGGACACACGCTCGCGGGCACCGGAGCGGAGCAGCAGGGACTGCTCGCGGGGAGAGAGAGCGCGCGAGCGAGCGAGCGAGAGCGAGAGAGACGGCGCGAGAGAGGAAAGGCGTCGTGGGGTAGGGCGGCCCGCGACGACTCTCCTCGAGCACCGTGGGCTACGTCGCGCGTCCAGCCGACTGCGCCGCATCTCTCGTTCCGATGTAATGAGTATACCATCATGACTACGACTACGCGACGCAGCGGCTTTCGCCGATATGACAGCCGCGAACGTGTCTCCACGCGCGTCCCTTTAAATCGCGCGAGCGCACGTTATAACACGGCATTCCAGCGGCCCGTGCGATTAGATAGGTGTACGCACGAGGCGAGAGAAAAGCGCGTCTCGCGGTTCCGGCCGAGATTGTTCACGTAACGCCGCAGGAGAAGGAAAAAAACACGACGGCGGATAATATGCGAGACATGCCAATAAGAAGCGGAGCAGCGACGGCGCGGCCTGCGAGAGCGTGAAAGGGTCCGCCTCTCCGGATGCCTCGCTAACTTTAAACCTCGGCGACGGCAAATAGAGCCAGCCGATGGGGTCGAGACGGGAGGGGGGCGAGGCTCTCGTCGTTCCGACACCCCCGGGGAGGAAGGAGAGAAAATCCCAGGGACGGGACTGGGAGGTTACGGCGTTACGCAGGAAGGGCAGCCGAGAGGAAGCTTAAAAGGGGCGAGGCGAGAGAAAGAGAGTCGTGACTCGCGAGGTACACGCGCACCAGGCTGCATGTGTATCGCTGGACGCGCGGTCGTGCACTCCTAGTAGCACACGCGCATGCAAACGCAGAGGCACACGTACACATACACACACCTATGCGCACGGCATTCCGCTGGCACTGGCTGGGCAGGCACCTCCTGACGGCTCCGGGAAGTGGCCTAGATGTGGCGGTGGCGGCGCGTCGCTGGCGGCTCCGGAAGACGTGGGGAGGGTCCGGGGGGCCGCTCGACCGGGGCCAGCAGCACCGCGCCCGGGCGCCGCATCCTCCCGTCGCCCTGGCGTGTCCCGCTTCTCCTCCTGGTCCGATACTCCGATCGATCGAACAGCCGCACAGACACCTTCCTCCTCCTCGTCGCGCACTCCGCTGCGGCTCTGCGCTGCGGCCGACGGGCTGCTGCACACACTCTCGGACACACACGCGCGCGCGCGCTCGAGCGCACTACTGCAGGCGTACGAGCGCCGGCGGCATCCCCGGGGGGGTCGCGCGCCTCAACACTCCGGGCGGCACTGCCGCTGCTGCTGCCTCCGCATCGCCCGAGCAGGACGACACGGCGCTGAGGGGACGGGACGCGCGGAGCCTTCAACGCGCTGCTGCTACTGCTGCGCGCCGTCCGTGGACACGCACACGAGTGCACTCACCCCCCCTACGCGGCGAACACGCTAGCCGTGTACCTTCCCAGCGGACCTAGAGCCGCCAGACCGTCGCTCCCGAAGTCGCCGCTCCATCTGCAGGCTGCCGCGGTGTACGGCCTGGCCAGCGAGTGAGAGCGAGATGGAGCAAGACAGACTCCCACCTCGAGCAGCAGCTCGGCGGTGCCTTAGGGTCTCTGCACATATAGGATGTGCTACACTGTGCAGTGCTGCGCATTATTGCACGGGTTGCGCGGCTTGCAGGCGCGTCACTCGCGCGGCGTTATGTTTGATCGCTGCTCCATTAATTATTATCACACTGTATGTATGTGCATGTACATATACACGTAGCATGTCAATTTCGAGCTTATAAATTGGTGCAAACAATCAAAGTATTTCCTCTCAAAAACTTGAAAAGTGGATTTAAATTCGAGATTTTCCCGCTAGCAAAAGCAGAGAAATTTTTTGCGGTATTATAATAATTATAAACTGCATAGGATTAAAATGAAATAAATGTATATAATTGTCTCTCTGCAAATATTATATTGGTAAATAATAAATATTATTTACCGATATATTTCCCTTAAAATAAATAGTTAAAATTTCGTAATTATTTCTTTTCTAGTTTATTTATTTTGTTCCCATTTTAAAACTTTAAATCAAAATTCTGACCTAGTTATTTTTAGAAAAAATACGTTATATATATTTTATACACGCGTTTCTATTAAATGCTACTAAATTAAACTTTGAACTAATACATTTGATTTTCTAATAAATCCTCTTACTAATAAAATCAAATTCACACTATTGTTGTTTTTCAATTAATGTTGGTTTCCATGCAACCTTCCCATTTCCGTAATCCATCCATCAAACATACGGATATAATGAACTTGGGATTTGACCTGCTCTCTAAATAATTTGACCTTCTATATATTGCACTTTGAAAGCAGCAAAACCTTTAGGATAATTTCGCCAGTACCCAAAAGAATTCTTTAAAAATTTGTGGTCCATGATAGCGGCCTCATCCTATATCTTATGTACAAAAGACTTAAACAGATTGGTGAGATGCGCGCAGCGCGTGTGTGGGTGAACGTAAATATGGCAGGAGAGCGACGTTGATACGGATACACGCGCCGGCTGTATCATGCTAATTCGCCGTCCTCGTTGAATCGAGACACCGAGATTTCGCTTTTCGAAGCGGAGCCCACGCTGGGAGTTAGGCGCGGGATATATAGGTGTACCGAGCCGGGCCACTCGCGTAGGCCGCCCGTCACTTTTTCGGAGTCGCCGTTTCTTTCGCGGTCGCTCGCTATGCGAGTGTATAGAAGGTGTTGATTATTTTTTCGAGGTTTGTACATATGTCTTCTGGACTTTAAAGGGCCGGCCGCTTTTCTGCTCATTAGAATAAATGCATATTTTTTCTATTTTATTTTCTATTATTAAAATGATTTACGCAGGCTATTTTCTGAAAATTTTTAATTTCTCCTTTTGTAGAAAGTTCATTCAACTACCTGTGATGCAGTGGAAAAGTTATACATACATTTCTTTTCTTGGTATTATACTTTCATAATGATTGCAGCTGATAAGACATCAGAACACTGTTGATTCTTTTAATTATGATATAGAATGTTTCAATTTATTATAGCTACTTGAATCACCTACATGTTATAAACAAAGATTATATAGTACTTGATACGCGTGTTTATATAAATTAATCCTTCTAACTCAATATTGTTTTGGCTCACTGTATTTGAAGAAATGTAACACTTCCGAAAAACATTCCAAAAATTTCCAGCTACGTGCATTTCGGAGACCGCAGACTTTAATAGCATATTTGAACCGATCAGGCATTTAATAATTTGAGGTGAAATTTCGGACGCGCTCGTTAAAAGCTCATTTTCACCGGCACCGCCGTCGACACTTATCTTTACGTAAAACGGATTCCTGATTGCGCGCAAAGTCACTGGCACGCGTTCACAGTTAACTACTGAAATTGAAACCGTCATTTTCTTCACCTGGCCGTATAAAAAGTCATTCAAGGAAAATTTCTTATCACCACCATCGATCGAAAATAAATTACACTCGCCCCAAAGCCCACGATCGCCGACCCGATCTGCCTCGAGGCGGTCAGTCGAACCGTCCGCGTAACAGTCATAGCTAACCAGCCACTCTCTCTCTCTCTCTCTCTCTCTCTTTCACCTTCGCATTTTTGGATATAACAAGACCGTATCTCCTTCTTTGTATACCAGCGCCGTTTCCTCCGCATTGTTCTCCGTCTCTGTCAGGCGCGGCATTGTCCCTGACGCGGATGATCCTCTTCCCTCTTTCGTTCGCCTTTTTTCCCCCCGTTGAAAACAGCCGCACGTATGATACGCCCCGTCGGCGGAACAATGTTGTCATTACAACCTGCCGCGAGCTCGGCGAGTTAGTTAAATGGAAAAATCGTGAAATGAGCACTACCGCTGCTCGTTTTAATGGGAAAATGATGAAGACCGCGGAATATTCTGTATATAGTGAATCCGATTAAATTATACGATTTTAATATAAAGGTCGCAGTAGATTAATCGCAGACATGTTTTTTTAAAGATAATACCCTATATAGATTTAAAAAAAAACTGAAAAATCTCTAAATGCAACGGAAAGTTAGTGATCCACTAATGCTGGTGATTAGTAGAGTGTACGTGCTTTTCACTAATTTTTATTCCATTTAGAACCGTTTTATTATTTAAACATTAGTAAATATGTATATTTATATCATTTGAATTAAATTTTTTAATATCTATACAAAATTTTCTTATTATTCACCGTGGATTCAGTTTTCATTAGCCGCTGAAATGAAACAGCGCCTAACTTGTCGGCATATTCGTGTGTAGGGGCTCGCTTAAGATATTCAAACAAGCGAGCCCGAATAATTGCGCGGGCGCGTTATTGAAATGTGGAGTACTATACGCGTCATATATAAGTGGACTTTTAAACGTCCGGACACTTGCCGCGCGCCCGACTTACCTTGGAATTTAAATGGAAGGTCTTTATAACAAATTACGATTTCCGATTAGCTAATTGATCGACCATACACGAGCACGAATTGATTTTCGTTTTGGAGTCGGCTCCAATTTTTTTTATTTACTTTTTTTTTTAATGGACTTAATAACTAAATCCGATGGAGGATGATGCAAACGTTAATTGGGCAATGATTTTCAACAAAACTGTCTGCTCTTTTACTTCCTTCATTAAGTGAATGATGCATGAATCATCTCTTTATCAACGTGCAATTTTGAAAAGGCATATTATGCTTGTAATAATATTTACATTTCGATTTAAACTATGGTTTGATTAGTGAATTATTTTGCCTATTATTTACATCAAATTTGTATGCTCTAATTATTTAATTAGCAATTACAAAATTTATAATAAATAATTTTATAATAAATATTTTTTTTAAATTTAGTTTCCATACCAAAATATAATACAATCTATATATTATTTTAATAAAAGTTCATTAAGGATCATTAATTTATTAATTATTTATTACAATTTTGCTTTATCTGTGCATTAGAATGTCGGAAATTACTTTATCGACTATTTTCTAGAAATATTTTTGTATAAAAAATATTTAAATTTAGCGGTTTTGCATAATACCAACCCAGTAAAATCCCATATGGAAACATTTTTTATTTAATTGTAACACATATATTTATCATATTATTTGAAATTATTTTTTTATGGTAGAAAACTGCCTAACCGTAGCTAGAGTAATACCTCAGTTATCATCAATACTGAAAAAATAAAATCTCTGTAAGTAAAGTTTAAACCTATCGTAGTTCGACTCGTCGCAAAATAGCGCATCAAATAGCGTAGATAATGTAAAAAATACACCCAAAATCGATGAACAGGTCGATCGTCGAAAGAGCTTGCAGAACCAAACACAGAGCGGCGCTAGCTCTCGGGCAACCAGGGCCAACAGGTGTACACAATCGGCCGCTCCGTGTCGCCCACGTCTCGCGGAGGTGCCGCCAGCGAACTCGCGGCGTGTAGGTGTTCCGTATTGGAGTCCCTCTCCGGGGCCGTGTGTGAGTGTGCTGGAGCGAGACAGAGAAAGCGTGGGCGAGCGTCGGGAGGGACGTCGCCGCGCAGAGAGAAAGAGCGTGCTTGCGCGCAGCAGCTCGCGTACACACACAGAATAAGCCCTCGGGTACGGATAGCTGCCGCCTTCGAGTCGGGCCGCCGCGAGTGCCGCTGACCGCGAGAGAGTGTGCGTGGCCCCGCCAGTGCGGTGCGCAGCGCAGCGGCGGAGACGTCGTCGCCCCGAGGTCGCGAGAGAGCCGAGCTGCCGAGTGATAAGGGTACTGCGCGCGCGAGGCGTGCAGCAGCGATATACGACGCCGCAGCGACGGAGAGGCGTCCCGGGGCGCGTGTGACAGTGTGCGACCGCGGTGCAGCGCGCGGGACCGCGACTCCTCGCGACTACGCGGCTAAATATCAACAACCACAAGATGGTCGACGCTCCGTTCCAGCGCGGCCCAGTGTAAGTGCGCGAGGAGCCACCAAACCTCTCTCTCTTTCTCTTTCTCTTTCAAACTCGCGCGTGCACACTTTGCGCTCCAGACGCACTCGGCGGATCCGTCGGGATGCTGGACCCGAGGCGATCGGCTTCCTGGAAGCTGATGGAGAGTAGCCAGGTTATATCGTAGTGTGGAAAAAAAATAAGAGGAAAGGAGGGAGGAGGTGAGAGCGCTTTATTTACGTGGAAACAGGCCGGCGGTAGCTCCGTCTCTGTCTGCGCTTACATCCCCGCGACGTCGCCCCCCTCCTCCTCCCCCTCGAGCACACAGGTAGTGCGCGGGAGAGCGAGAGACGTGGCGAACGAGTGTGTGCGACGCTGGGTTTCGGAGTCACCGCCACCGCCGGAGTTAAAAGGCTTCGAGTTTTCCCTCGGACGGATGTCGTTGCCGTGTGTGCGTGAGTCCGTAGGAGCTGCAGGCTCTCTCCGTCCCGCGCACACGCGAGGCGCGCGGAGAGCCTGCCCTGGCAACAAGTGGCCAAAAGGCTTATCTTACACTCTGGCAGCACCAGCACGCTCCTCTCTCTCTCTTTCTTTTTGCCTTCCTCTTTCTTCTCTTCTCTTATTGTTCTCACCTGGAGGAACCATGCGCAGGCAGACTTCAGTGCTCGGTCAACTGCCTGTGCAGAAGCAATGCTGCCACTGTGATCATCATCGCAATGACTTGGTATCCTTAATGTAAAGTGTGTGTGACAATCTTGCTGTGTAACAAGTGCAATATTTGATGCTTGAATGGAAGCGCCGAGCAGCTTTTCAAACGGACCATGCCCTTGAGTCTTCAATTGTCGAGCTGTGAAGTTATTTTATCTTGAACTTTGTAACATTAAAAGTTTGCACAAAGTTCTGCTATCTTGCTGTGGAGATATCACTTTAAAGTTCCTGTGTACCAAACAGTGCAATATTGTGGATTTTGATTATCTCTGTGCATTTGATTCTGTTAGAGAAAATAAACAAGTAGTCCATGAAATAGGTTGTGTAATAAGTTTAGAAAATTTTTGTTTAGAAACTAAAAGGAAGTCATTTATTATTCAAGGAATTCAAATTATTTGATTGATCAGCTTTCTAGTTTTTGTTTTTATTAAAAAGTAGTCTCTTCCTTCTCGCTTGTACATTTGCTTTGCATTATTTCCTCAGTCAGCAGAAGCGTTGTATCGCTGAAAAACTTTCACAACATCAACATTGCTTAAATTTTAATTCTTTTGTGCACTGGTACTGTCAGAAATATTTGTGCAAACACTTTTTACTAAATGAATCTACTGACCAAACTTTAATTGAATACAAAAATTCGATGAGAATACCTTCGCTATCTTCAAAAGGTAGCATTGTTTCTATAAAATCTGTCTTTGAATTCAATCACTTATAAAGCAGTACACCTCAAAATTTCTCAAAATACCTCATTCCTTACAAAAAAAGGAAAAAATTTAAATTCACCGTGAAAAGCCATAAAACACTCCACGTTTTATTACCGTCCACAGCATCAAAATAAAAAAAGAAAAAACGTCGCGTTATCCAATTACCCCGTGAAGTGAAAAAATCCTGTGTATAAAAAGGAGCCGAGCGGCGGAGAGGGAGGAAGAAGCAGGCGGCTTTATAAAACGAGGATGGAGGCCTCCTAATAACTTTTTGTAATTCATTGCAGGTGACTACACTCCAGTGACTTGTGAGGGGAAGCTACACGCTCGCCCTGCACACACACAAGCTCCGCGCTTACTATACACACGCACACCAAGAGGCGACTCGACTGGAGAGTCCGAGAGCGAAATAATCGAGAGAAGAGAAGCGAGGATTAGAGATGGAAAAGCGCAAGGAAGGACTCGCTCCGTTTTCCTCCGGTGAGTTTCTTCTCGCTGTTCTCTTTTTTTCCTCCCCTCTGCGGGGAGCGCGCGGGTTCACGCGCGGCCGAGAGCAAGGTATATAGATATCCGGCGGGATTCCCCGGCTCCACTTTGGCCGATCGTAATTGACGATAGTGCCGGGCGATAACGCGAAGCTTTTGTACACCTCGAGAGCTTTCCTCGGCTATTATCTAAATAACGCTGTAACTTGCGTACACAAGACACGGTCGCGACTTTTTTTCTTTTTATTTCAATTCGAAGCGGGAAATTTAATTCGAGAATTAAGACACCGCGGAGGGCCGTTCGAATCAATCCGACGATCGTAAATCGTCGGTTGTTACGAAGTTCGCCGTATAGTTGGGGTGAAAAATTATCGTTGCGCTCGGAGCTCGTTTATCATTCCGTATCGCGGCGCAACGAAAGGCAGGTACAATGCCGTCCGACTGCGCCGAAAAAGCTTTATCCCGCGCCGGAGCTCGGTTCGTAGACGGCGCCGAAGATAATTTTTTATTAGGCAATATTCATTTGTAACGCAAATAAATGAAAGGGAAAAATTTATCGAGAGCATTTTCATTTTATTGATCACCGGCAGGGATTCGTTCCGCAAGATTGGATTCTTATATCAAATTTTCGCCGAGCCTCCACGGCGGCGACTTGCTTTTTTTTTCTTCTGCGTCGACGGCGAAATAAATTTTACCCCGCGCCGCGGACGAACGAAACCGAACAGAAAATACCGTCGCTCGAGAAAAAAAAACCGTATATACTTCAGTGGCGGAAAAAGAGAAGAGAAAGAGAGAGAAAAAGACGAAGAATAGCCTGCGCCATTGTAGCCGTTATAAAGTACGCGAGACGGGCCGCTCGTTGGCCGAGATACACGCGCAGTCCTCATTATCTCCTCCTAATCGGTCTCGTCGCGATCGATTCGGACGATAAACACCCTTTTATCGCAGCTCCGTGCGTCTTCTTTTTTTTCCTCTTTATTTTTTTTTTTCTCCTGAACATACTCACTCGGGGCGGTAACTTTTCCGGCAAAGTGGAGCGAGCCGATAGCGTGATTCGCATCGGCGTTACCGGGACCCGCGCGAGTTCCTAAGCTCCGTAAATTTGGATCCTTAAAGCCGACGGGATTTGGAGGTGGCCGAACGGTCCGGAGTAATTCGAGCGGTAACAGGGTCAGTGTGTTAAAGATATGCCGCGCCGCGTTGAGATCCTACATGACGAATGTACTTTTTCTTTCCTTCGAAGAATGAAAAATAGTCTGCATTAGAGAAGCTCGGATTAACAAATTTTTATTATTTGGCCCGAAACAATATGCATTCAATTATTGAAATAAACCGTGTAGTTTTTTTATTCATAAATTTGTTTTTTTAATAATAATACGCGTATGTAAAGAAATAAGTAAAAAATACTAAAGCAATAAATCGTCCGTTGCACAACATTTTCTTTGTCAAAAAACTGAATAGTATTCAGTTGAGATGTCAAAAGGGTCTATTTGAAAAATTAGTGCACAATAAATTGATGCATTTATTGTTGTGCAACTGTTCAAAATGAATATAAATGGAAGACTAAATTTAGGTCAAAAGTTCATACTGTCTGGGGGAAAAAAACGGAAAAGACTGATTTGTGAAAATTGTCATTTTTCACAGTGACAAATTCTAATTCATATATATCACACACTTCATTTCTGTTAGAAAGTAAACTGTCGAACCAAAGTTCAATATTCTGTATATAAATATCGTTTAAACCAGTTCATCGAGTATTTTAATTTAAATGAGACAAATGAATTTTTAACAGCCTTATAGGAAATGAAAAATTAAAACCAAATCAACAGCCTATCGTTCAATCTTATCCAAATATAATTTAATTGATTGAAACAATTAAGATAAAAAAGAAATAAACTGGATATAGATATGAGTAATTAGCGTTTTACAAAAAATATCCACAAACAGCGTGCAGTACAAACAAAAGTAATGGAACGACGCAGCGTAAATGTTTGTTGTCGTTTGTCAGTATTTGCGTAAGCAGCGTCTACGACCGTAACATCCGGCGCTATCGTTTACTTTTTACTTTTCGCGCGCCTCTCACCGCGCAAATGTCCCGTGCGCCGTAGCAATGAATGTAGCCATCAAAAAGCGATCATCATAAAATCGATCCTGACGAAACTCGAGAAAACAAGGGAATCTGTTATGCCTCCACTCGAGATTTTTCCACGCACTTTCGGCAGGAATTCCTCGAGAACGACTTCCGACATGTATATACGCGCGACTGTACAAATTGCGATTTCAACGACTCGTCGTCCGCACAAAGGAAACGACTTCGTGTATAGGGGCGACGCGATAAAAATGAAGCCCGAGCTTTGTCGTGCCTTCTCTTTTTTTGCCGCTTAATTTTTATTAATTGGCAGTCGCTTTGGATTGGCTGCTGATAAACGTCCTTTAAGTGGAAATGGCCGTAAAGCTCATTACGAGCTTGAACTGCTTCACTACTTTCAACGCAGAATCTCACGATCCCCGGTAAATAGTCCTTTTTATTTAGGTCAGTTTTTCCGTAGCCAGAATCTGTGCAGGGAGCAAAAAGCTTCTCGACCGGCCAGCGATAGAAAGGGGCAAGGCGAAATAAAAGAGAAATAAACCGCCAGTGAAACATTAAATTGCCAGGTCCGCGCGAGTAAAATAAAAACGTTTTCTCTCGATAAAAAAATCTCATTTCTACGGTAAAGCCCTTCTTAAAAAATCCAACGCCCCCGTTCAAAAATCAAATCAAAGCGCACTTATCGCGCAACCCCCACCTCGTACCGCCTCGCGCAGTCCTGATCGATCAGCGAAATGATATAAAAAGAATCGACAAAGATAAACCAGTTAAACGAGCTGTGTGCACACCGCGCCGAACTCGATCGCTCCACATTCGCCGGAAACGCTTTAAACGCAAAATAGGGGAGCAGTCGCTCCGCAGTCGAGGCGCGGGGCTGCGGAGCCGCGGCTAAAGTGCCTCGTGCGCGTTTCGCGCAAACCTAATACAAGGCGGGCGGCCGATCGAACGGCGCTCCGTCTCCCTCGGGACTCTCCCCCGTGCGGCACTTTCGCGAGGACTCGGCAGCCCCCTTTGACTCGCGCGGTAGGCACCGGGAGGTACGGTGCTCGCACACGGAAGCCGAGGCGCGCGCGGTGCGTCCGGTGGCTTAAAGGAGATGTGTTGTGTCGGAAATTTTCGTGACGTCAATTGCGCCGCCGCCTGTCCCTTTGACGAAGTGCTTCGCTTCTTCCTTCGCCGGCCTGAAAATAAACTTGGGGTTTCGCTAATTTTTTTTTCTTCTCTCTTTCTCTTTCTTGCCGAATATCGGGAGAACTTTTTCGCGTATTGCCTTTTCTTTCTTCTGCGGGTACTGTCTGCAAAATGAAGCGAGTTCGAATGAATGATGAGAACGATGATCAACGTGTCGATTTTGTAGAGATGTTAAGTGAAATTTTTTATAAGGAAAAAACAGACTTTGTTCTCTACTTTAATCTAAAAAAGTTGAATTATAAGCGATTTCGTCATCGTTCAAAATTCCAACAATTACTGAAAATAATTTTTTATTAAAAAAAGGATATTTAATCCTTCTTTTGTACCGAGATTTTCCAAAAGAATTTCTACAGCACTAGCTTCTCTGAAATTATTATCGTGCATTTTCAACGTAATCCTTTATGCAAACGTGAAGTACTCTTCTTCTGAGATTAATTTTTAATAATTTTAAAGTTACCCTACTGACTAATAACGGTGGAAAAGTAAAAAAATAATTTTATATTAGATATAACGATCAATTCTAAACTAAATTGGCTCGTATTGTTCACTCTTTCTCATTATAATACTTAATTAATACACGTAAAAAATTAAAAATTTCGTATGTAAAATTTCCTACAACAATAAAAATCTAATAAAATCTATTCCACAAACGATCCATGTATACGAATTGAATCAGCAGTCACCATCCCTCTCACCATCCTAAGAGTGAACTCGCTCGCCTCAAAAGCCTTCCGCTGAAACTCAAGACAAGCTCAATTTCCCCAGCGCCGTCCGCGCGCACTTATCGCTCTCCTAATCATCCCGTGATGAAACGTTGAAAATCCGCGCGAGTACCACCTACGCCCCTCTCGGCCGCATCGAAATAGACGCTCGCTGGCGCTTGCGGGGGCACCCGCGGGATTTCGAGCTCTCGGATGTGGCAATAAATAAAACGCGCGCGCGGGGCTGATACCCGTCTCGGGGGGTCCCGGCGCTCGGCGCGCGCGCCCTGGGCGGTGCGCGCGCAGGCCGTCGGCACCCTCGCGCCCCCGGGGAACGGCGGCGCCGGGGCGTCGCGCGACCACCGCCTCGCGGCGGCGCGCAGTCGAGGCGCGAGTGGCACACACGCCGCGGCGACGAGCGCGACCCTCTGTGCCCCCACGGTACGTCGGATCGCGCGCCAGCTCTCCTCGCGGGGCCCGGCCCGCGAGTATCGATCGAGCCCGCTCGCCTCCCCGGTGTAAATAATCCAGCGGCCCCGACGTCCGGGAGGGAAAGAGGAGCGGGCGATCGCGCGCCTTCCATCTTTCACGACGCGCCCCCGCCGAGAGACTGCGCGTCCGCTAATTTGAAGAGTCCGTGATTTACGGCGGCCCGGGCTCGATTAACGATTTAAATCGGGCCAGCCTTTTAAATTTGGATTCGCGCGGGCCGGGTGCGCAGCTGCGCGACCCTTTCCTTTTTTCACGTTACATTTACAGGGAGGCGGGGGTTGCTCGGGCGAGCCTCGGAGCGAGCGCGGAGCGGCCGGGCTGGCGCCTTTCTTCCGGACTTTGTGCGGAAAATCCGGTTAGAGCGATTGGTCGTTCAATTCTTTACGAGGTTTGAATTTCGTGTTTACTCCTGCGTGTACCTTTGCTTACTGTTGGGGAAAATAAAGAAAGTGGAATAAACAAAGCGGATGATTTAGCATTTAATACTTGTTTGCAATATTGTTCGTTCGCATAAGTGGTGCTTTTTATTTAAAAAAGAATAAAATTTTTTACATACATTTATTTCAAAATCGATTGAGGGGAAGTTTGAGTGCATAAAAGCTTTTTGCTTAGTGTCATGCAGAAAGCTTATCGGATCACTGGTATATTATAGATACGAAACTCTTTATCTCTTCCTAATTATCGTATTAAAAAGGTAGGCCAATGCGTATTTCATTATCATATATATCAATTTGTTTTATCAATAAAACATTCTAAAATAATACACAGATTTCCTAATTTAAAAAATCTATTGTTTTTCGTTCTGTCTTTACAGTACCTAT
Organism: Eurytoma adleriae; assembly: GCA_900480045.1. Taxonomy (NCBI): domain Eukaryota; kingdom Metazoa; phylum Arthropoda; class Insecta; order Hymenoptera; family Eurytomidae; genus Eurytoma; species Eurytoma adleriae. Next base: position 18,749 of record UXGC01000182.1, on the reverse strand, counting down.
TGCCAATAAACTTGTAATTTATAATTGTAAACTTACAATTCATAATTTGAATTATTTATACAAATAATGATATTGTTTAATTTGAAATAACTATGGGAATAGCTTGAAATTTGAATCTAACAAATTTTTCTATTTGACTATAATATAATTCTTATAAAACTTTAAATAAAAAGTAAAATTCATCAAATATTGTTTTCCTGCGGAAATATGTACAAACTTTATTAAATACTATACTTTTTTAAAGTATTAGCTGATCATCTATGTCCGATAATGAATATTAAAAAAGTTAACAACACAACATTTAAGGTAGCATAGTTAAAAAAGAGAATTAATAATGCGTTTAAAAAATTCTGCGAAACTAAAACAACAGAGAAAAGCAGCGTCGATGCTTTTATCCCTTTTTAAAATAAGGTAAAAGTTTTACCTAAATAAAATTTCGTACGCAAAATCCATTTTATATTCTGAAATTTAGGTCAGCCGCTGTATACAAAGTGCTGCCGACTTACTTTTAAATTTCATTCTAATAAAACGTGGAAAAAGTTTAGAGTCCAAATTGACCCCACCTTGATGCGCCAATCCCCCTGGGGTAGTATAACGGACATTGCCTTGACGCACCGACGGAAAAATGTTTCCTCCCTCCTTTTGTGTACCAGAAATGGCATTTCCCATCGCGTTAATGCCGCTTTCAGAATTTTTCAGCGGCCAATTGAAAATAAACGAGAGAATCGCGCGTTAACGCATCGGCCTGCAATCGTTAGAAAAAGGAATTAAAATTCCCGGTCATGAAAAAAAGTTGCCGATAAAGCTGTTTAAAAAAAAGGCAAAAAAAATGTTCCCTCAAGAAAAATCGATTCCGGACTCGACTTAACCGCCGATAAATTTTTCAAAGCTCCAATAAAGACGGCTCTCTATTTTCAGCGTGAATGATTCAGCAACGAAAACTATCCATTAAAAATGTTTCAATTTCTTATCCGAGGAATCGCAGCGGCCACGACTCCCCATTCGTGCGTTTTCATCAATTTTATCATTAATAAATCGCGCCTAATGAATCTCCCAAGAGACTCCCTCCCATTTGCCCGCTGGAGAGGCTCGCCGCCACTCCTCTCGCGTCCGAGAACCGAGAACCGAAAAGCTATCCAGCCGAGCGGCATAAAAAATAGGCAAAAAAAAAAGAAATAATGCAACCCTCCCGACCCCCCCGCGGTAGTAAATTAATCCGTGACGCCGCCGATCACGCCATCGCCTCGCCCAAAAGGGCAGCAAGCACGTGGGTGCCGTGCAAAAAAGAGTCGCGCGGATCCTGCAGCCCGCGCGCGAAATGTAGGTCGTGATTTCAGCCGGCGCGTGTACGTGCGCGTGTAAACTCGACCTTGTCCCGAGAGTTTAGCTGCAGCACATTTTTAGGAAATTGATTTTTTTCCCCGTCCCCCCCGCGCCGCCGCCGCCCTTCCGGGCTCGGGTGCGCGCGACCGCGCGATGTGGGTCAAGCTCAAGTGTAAAGAGAAGCGGATCGGACCCTTTCAGCGACGGCGGCGGGGTAACCCCTCCCGCGCCCAGGCACCTTAGCTCTGGTGCACGTGGCGCCTGTACCCCCCGCGGATGCTGTGACGCGCACACACGCGGCGCCGTCGACTAACGAGGGGCCGCTTAAGGCAATCGAGCCTTTTGTTTCCACGGTATCTTTTTTTTTTTTTAGTTTTGGTCAACGGTGAAATTCGTCTGGTCTGCTGATTTTCTCGGGTAGAGGGAAAGTTAGCCCTTTTTTTCACCGCGCGCGGGATTTATCCTTTGTCGCGCGTGTCTGATCTAGATCGTACACTTACTACTTGTCGGGGCGTGACGCGGACCGCGGCCTTTATCCTCGGCGCTTTAAATTGTAAATTAAAATACTGCCGTGGAATTTTTTGTTAAAAATGGCAGGTCAATTACTCGCGACTGCCGTTTCGTTTTTACGCTGCAAATTAAACTGTCGAGATCAGATTTAGCGAGCGAGTACCCGGTATAATGGTGCGCTTTGAAGCTCGAGCTTCTCGTTTCGTCCCGCTGAAAGGAAAAATAATGGAACAATGCACCGACAATCGAGCAACGATTACCTATACCGAGTCCGTTATCGATCCTTTATCCTCGTCAAATAAATGAGATCATTAGGGTTATTTAATTTTGCCCCGCTAAAAGCGTAACCGGCAGCGGTGCGTCAACGTCGAAGAGCCGTTTAAAAATGAAAGATCACGGTTAATTCTTCCGTTGGAATTTAAACTTTTTCGTCGATGATTCAGCTCACGTACGGCGCAGATTAGACCGGCGCTCCGCGATCGAAAAGTTTAATGTGCGCCACCTTCACCGTTGGACACGCTTCTGACGCAGAACTAGCGACAGTTATACTTGCACCTGACATCCGCGAGAAATTGTTCCTCGGGGTATTTTACGAACCAGTACGTTATCGCGATATATGATTAAAACTTCTTTCTTGTTTCGATTTTTATCAGATATATCAAAAATTTATTTTAAAACTCAGGAAGATAATAATCGTTTTAATAATTGATATAAAGATTAAACGTATAATTGGAAATGAAAATGTACATCGCAAATTCTATTTTAATAAGTTCATTTTAATTGACTCGGATATCACGACTAACTCTATCAAGAAAATTATTTCTCATAACACTATTTATACCATCAGACATAATGTGTAGGTCATCGTAATATTTTAATTCAAAATCACTTATATCGCATAAAATCAATTCTCTGCATATTTTTATAAGAATTCAAGGTTCAAAATTAAAAAATTCCAAATTTCCACCTAAATTCCTAAAATTCATTTTAAATTAAATTTAGCGCACGCACTAGTGTACAGTTCGATACGATGTAAAACCTACAAAGCGCCAGCAGCGCAGCTGTGCACTTGCTGACCTTTCCAAAACGGAGGCAGCCGGTCTCCGCATCCCGCGCGCCGGAAGTTCGCCGAAGCGAATTTCGCCCCCTCGTCAAGAGAGAAGGGGGGCCTCGTCAAGACCAAGTCCCCCGACTTCAATTTCGCGCGGATGTTTATTTTCTTCGGCCGCGCGGCGACAATGACAATGAGGGCCCGGCGCGACCCGCTCGAGGAAGCCGCGGAGCCGGTCGCACTTCCGGGACGCTTTCCGGAAGCGCGCGTCGTGCATTTAATACACACTCCCATGCATCTCGACCGGGCCGCGTATGTATGTGTATACATGCGCGCGACGCCATCGCAATTTCACGCCGCTGAAAGCCCCCTTTCTGACGCGCACAATGCAGATATTCTTTTTAGACGCTCGCCGCGCGCCTCTTTTTTTTCCCTTCTTATGCTGCATTATACCTTCCGCTCTCGCGTGGGCGCTTCCTCGAGCTACCCGCGTTCAAGTATCCAGATCGTGTTTTATTATGTTTAACGAGTCGCGGCGCACAGTCGACGCTTGTAAAATGACTAGCTTTATTTTCGTGCCTCCATTTTTCATTTTCTTGCGCGAAAGGAGCTCTTTGATCGGAGAGCCTGAAAAGTGATCAACAAAATTTTAACGCACGTTTACGCTCGGCGTGTAAATACTGAATATTGAATTTTAGTGATTAATGTCGAGTCAAAGGGAACGGGACGTGAGTGTTTTTATTAGACTATTTGTCATGATGGGATGAAGTAAAAATCTTTGATGAAGCTGAAAATAATAGTGAAGTGAAGCAAAAACACGCACTCGAAGTGATCACCTCTAAAAATACCTTTTTTGTAAGGCGGTGTATATAGTCTTTTAGCTGACGTTTTCTTCAAAGTTCTTTATTTATCCCAGAATCTTAATCGCGTTTAACATATTTAATTTTAAAAACACTTTGATCAGCTTTTCATAAAATTTAATTTTCAATATTTTTTAATACTTGTTTCAATTTTATTCCGATGTAATTATAATTAACCGGAATCTTTTACCCACGGTTGACCTTTCCTCCTCTTTAAACATATTTAAAACTAGTTAAATTATTCAATAAATTATTTCTATAGCAAAAAATGGACTCTGACGCAGCGACTCTTAAACAATCTTTATAATCATGAACTAAAAATAGTACATTCATTTTTCATTTAGAATTTAATAACCTTTCCGAGAGCTGAAAATTTAATGGCTGTTAAGATTCAAAGATACTATAGTCTACGGCGTATTATTAATTAACACAGGCATTATGCCACTGCGCCTTTAATTAGCGACTAAGTAATTTTCTATTTCAAAAAGGAACCCCCTTTTCCCTTATCAGCGCAGCGACGCTTCAGCGCCCCTCCACCGATAATAGAAATGCTAATTTCCGTTCATCAAATCCCCCCTCGATCCCTCCAAAATTAAAGAATCAATCCGTTCATCACCGAAGGCCGTATACGCCACCTCTTCGCACGTACTTTTCCGTTCCGCGCGCGCGGAAGCCTTTAATTCACAGCTTGATTCCCGTGAAGAATGGCAGCCTCAGCCGTTAACCGACGAGCTAAAATCTGCATACCCCAGCGGCGATATAAATCAGGCAATTCGCCTGGCCGCGCTGTAAAATCCGTGGAAAAGTTAGCGGAGGATCCCCGGAGGAAGTTGGGCGAGAACCGCTCGCGGAGTGCTACTGCTCCGCTCGCGACCCAGTTTTCGCGCTCTCTTGCGGCGTCGGCGTTCATTGGAACGCGACGCACGCGGCCCACTGCAGTCGAGATGGCGTTGAGAAAACTGCCCCGAGCTTGTCGTTTCGGGCGTGACCGCTCGCTCCGTATGTAAACTCAAAATTTGCACGTACTCTGCGGAATTTCCACAGTGCGCACTCTGAAAGCTTTCTAGGGATGTGTTTATTTAGAAAAGTCTTGTTGATCTGCTGTTAAACAAATTTTCGTTATTATTATTATCATTTGATGAGCTAGTCTGTTTTTGAGGGAAATCGTCTTTATAATTGATAAAAAGAGACTGGAAATTAAATTTAATTCAAGGAATTTTGTATAGTTTCTATTTCGGTTATCTGCATAGATAAGAGAGGTTCGCAGACAATTTTTAGATGGTGATCGGACGCTGATAAAAGCGCGTGCCTCGTTGTTATTTCGTTTGCCATCGCAGATATTTACGGCTATAAAAGTATACCTGCGTGACTGTTCCGCGCCGTAATTCTCGGTATCTGATGTTAGATCTAGATCTCAACGCACACAGCCCGGCCGCTGAAGATGTTTGTTCCGCGCGGCAATAGTGGCCCCTTATCACTGTCTCCTCCTCCTGTTTGCCTTTATCAGTCTCTTCATTGTTACGCATCTGCGTTTCAACCGCGCGGCGGAAGAAAAATATCGCGACAATTATATCTTTTTCGCATTTCGAGTGGCTCGTAAATGCACTCGCTCGCGGACGCGCTTTATTCAACGCGGAAACGTCTTCGACTTACTTTAGAAAAAACGTCGAAACTCAATCTTTTTAAATTTGATTTTCAACCGGGGTTCGAAGTGACACCGGAGCGGCGCTCAAAGCCACCCACCCACGGACGTCAAAGCCGCAACCCCCCTCTCCTCCTGCCGAAATATTGTGTTTACGCATTTAAACACACGCGGCGTCTCGGGTACACAGCTCCGGGTTATATTCGCAGTGACTCTTGGCCTTTGTGCCGCGCGACCAACCCCCGTAAATCCGATAGCGGCGGACACCACCAAATGGAGCGCAGCCTCTCTCTGGGCGCGCGATTAACCGCGCGGTGACGCAAGATTCGAGATTCATTGACGAGCACGTCAAACGATCAAAGGCCGGATTTATACCGACCCGAGCCTGTCCTTCCTTGTTTGCGCCGCCTCCTCCCGGAGGTGGATTGCGTCGGATTTAGTTAATAATTTTCTCGACTTTGTGGAATGGTGCTCTTTAAATAACTCCTTGAATTGATCATATTGAAAGTACACACAATCTAGAGAAAAAATTTCTATTCATTTCTGTAGATTGTGGATATTTTTCAAGAGTAAAAAGATCTTCAGAAAAATTAATGTTAAAGAGTAGCAAGATTTACTTCAGTTATCGAAATTCTTCTTACTGTATTTATTTATCTTAGTTATACAAAAAATTAATAATTGACCATAAGATGATGATTTATTACTATTTTTACTACACGGATATGTACGTGAGTTCGAAAGCTTTCGCTCGTGATAGTGCAGAAAAAAAGTATAAATAACGTATAATGTAACTCTTATATAAAAAACAGAAAAACAAGACATAAGTGTTGCAACTTTCTTACGTAGGAGTAACTAATCAAAAGTAACAATATTTCATTTTTATTATGTGGGAAATGTAGCCGGGACAATGGCGTATTATTCTACGAATGCGCTGAAAAAGTTTTTATACACGCTTAACATTTGTATCTTGAGAAAAGTCTCCCTAAGAAAGTGAAATGCATTCTTCCGTGCGTGAGGATAGATGAATTTCCCTGAAAAATTCGGTCAAACGCAAAAAAAGTCACTTTTACGTACACGTCTCGTTACATAAGTAGAATAGTTCCGAGTACGGCAAGACACCCGCGGCGTTTTAAACTCCGCGCACAGATCGAACTTAATATCGAATCCCCGCGCGCCTATTATCGACGAAGTGGACCAAAATAGCCTTGTCGAGCTCTATTTTGCTTACAAAACACAGCAGCCGACTAATTAATCGCTCGCTCCGCTTTCGCCCCCCCGACGTCCGCAATTACCGGCGCTATTAAATTTACGATCCGCAGCGTCAAAAGCGAAGACCGCGCCGACACGTGTGGGAAGGGGGTGGGGCGCGCTCGCGCGATAGCGGGATGCCTCCGATCGGCTGCGCGGAAATTACGAGGGGAGGGTACCCGCGCGCGCGGCGCAGCCGCGAGCAGTCCTTTGTCACCTAATCCCCTCCCCCTCGGGGGCCGTTGCTTGCAGACGAGTGCCCGAACAGCGGCGAGGACAGCGACGAGGATGTAATAACAGACTACCTGGGCTCCGCGCAATCGGAGTGCTCTCGCGTGTCCATCGTTAACGGGGACCTCCTCCTGGCCGACGGCGGCTATACCAAAGACGAAAGCAGCGGCAACCACGCGGCCATGTCCGAGGATCAGCAGCAGCAGGCGCAGCAGCACCAGCAGCAGCATCAGCAGCAGAACAGCCAGCAGCAGCAGAATGCGTCGAGTCACGCGGGCAGCCCACTCGTGCCCATCATCAGCGTCACGCCGCACTCGCCTGGGCTCGCCAAACACTATCCCGCCTTAGGTGAGCTTCTTTTATTTGTTTTTCTCTTTTGTTTATCGTTTGACTTTTGATTATTCAAATTTTTTTCTTGTGTATTAATTTTGGAATACAATTTTAGGTATAACTTTTCGTCTGGATCTTAAAGTTGGAGTCGACCGATTTGAACTGACTTACTCAATCTAGTTTAAGAAAAAAGATTCAAGAAAATTTCGTTTCATCTACGATGTTTCTTTGTTACATGCTGGTTTTAATTCATACAAATGTTGTAATCGTAACAATCAATTTTTAAAATTAATATAGTCACTGAAAATTTTAAAATCATGATTCTTAAATTTCAAATCTTTTCAGCAAATAAATCTTGGTAAATTTAAATTCGTATATCTTAAACTTGTTAAAAACTTTCAGTTTTTACGTATACTAAATTATTCAGGTTAAATATAAATTTATCAAAGTATAATGAGATTGTTATTTAACTGATTATAATTTAAAAAAGTGAAAAAAATATCCTCACTTTTATGCATTCAATAAAAAAAAAACGAGTTTCCGTGAATTTAAACGGTATCATCAAATATACTGCGCAATGTTTTATAGTATAGTCAAAGTCTGTCGATTGTTACTCAAACTTTTGTTATCACCTCAACTACGACCATTCGAACGAGTATATCAATAGCTCATACGACCAATTTCAACTTTAACGATACCTTACCCTGAACTAGAAGTTTTTCGATGAAAGCAAAAATTTTCTTATATTTAAAAACTTAAAATTTATAATTGAAATTAATTGATTAGTAATGCGATAAAAATAATTTCTTTTAAAAGTGACGTTACTTTTTGTGTAATTTTGTATTGTGAAATAATGAATTGCTTTGTACATCCGCAGAGGAGCCACTGCGGCACCTCCACGAGATCTACGACAAGATCTACCAGATGCGCGACTCGACGCTGGCGCTGGCGAACCGCGCCCAGCAGGGCGAGCACCTGCAAAGGTTCAGCACCTCCTGTCCGTCCCTCTGCCCGGTGATCTCGATCGAGGGCGTCGTCCAGTCGCCGCCCGGCGCCCCGGGCCAGCAGCACGCTGGCCACCACGAGCAGGACGGCTCGGACCCGGACCTGCTCACCAACTGCTCGACCAACAGCTCGCCCACCCACTTCCCCGCCACGACGATCGGCGGCGCCGGACATGCCTGCAGCCAGATCCTCCAGGGCATCGATCGCAGGCGCAGCTGGACAGACCTCGAGGACTCCAGGCAGCAGCACCGCCGGGGCTCGGACACCAATCACCTGCAAGCGCAGAATATCGTGAGTTTTTTTTCATTTATCGAGTGATTTACTTTTATTTTTTGTTTTTAATTGGTTGTCTAAGTAAAGATCATTTTTATTGTTTCTTTTTTAGAAATCTATTTTATAAGTTGTCAAAAGTCTAATGGAGCTATGATTTTTAGCGGCAGAGAAGCGTCAGTTTGAGCAGCCTTGACAGTGACATGGACTTGGAGCTGGACGGCAAGCCTCGCGCCAGGGACACGAACAACAAAACGCGAACTTCCGTATCGCAGTCTAGCACACATTCGCTAAACGAAGCTGATTTCGTTCAGGTAACTAAGGCATCAATCGCATCTGACACAAGAGACACTATTGCCTCCCCAGTTAAATTTTCCATTATTTCTATATAAACTCTAATTGATTTTTTAATTCTTTCCGCGTGCAGGGCGAGTTCAAGAAAGTGGTAGTGAAGCGAGGCGGTCAAAGGTTGGGCGAGAACGTGAGTCTGATGCCCGGCGTGACGGGATCGCGGCTACCCTTGCAGAAGTCGGTCTCGACGCCGTCCATCGTCATACCACCGGGTCAGACCCATCTCACGGAGACTGGCGCACGCGGTGCCCCGTCCCTCTCGGCGTAAGTTTCCACCTTACACGCCTTGCCTGTTTTACTCATCAGTCTCGTGGGATCAAATCACAAAAGTCCTCGTTTCATTATTTAATTTTTTTGAAATCGATCTTTCGATTAGAGAACCTCAATTAGAGACTCTACATATAATTTGCAAAGTTCACTATTAAAGCAATTGATTTTTGCGATCTGACTCGAGACGGATATGAATAGTTTGATTCTCTATTTTTTTTTCTTATAGAAAAGCACTTTCAAGATGAGAATTAATACATATATTCTCAGAATTAAACATTAGAAATAGATGAGAGTGAATGCAACAAATATTTATCTTTTATATATATACTCTATGCAGGGTTGAATTTCTAATTGTGAACCACTATTTTCTCTTTTTCCTTTTAAAGAAGTGTGTTTTTATCGAACACGAGTAAACGACGCATGAACTATCACTAATCAATTGCTTCTATAAAAATGATTTGAGGAAATTCAGCCCTGACTTATCATGCCACTGCATGAATAAAGTGTGAAATATATTTTGTCCGCAGTATTGTACGCACTTGCACATATATAATACATTGCACTAAAAGTAGAGAAACAAATGCGATCTTAGCATGGCCTACATTTATATTATTAAATCTTTTATTACTTACTGTTTAAAAATAAAAGTCGCAGAGACACATTTCTCGAAAGTAAATAGCAGCAAGCGGATCAGCGAATCTCACTGCGTGATTCTTAAATGAAAGTAAAATTTTATTTTATATGCGAGGTAAAGAAGCATCGCAATATTGCACAAGCCAAGCGAGAGAACTTTTTTTTGTATTTGAGTTTTTTTCTTTGTCTGCACTTGACCGTGCTTGTTTTTTTCTTTTTCTTATATTTTTGCACGACAGCAATCGGCATGAAAGACACGAAAAGGGTAGTGGAAGTGAGACAGAAACGGACGATCTTCACATCCCTCATGGTCATGAATTCCACGAGGATTTGATGAGAGAGGGCACGCCGAATGCACAAGCCTCCCTCGACGAACTCTTGACCGAGTGAGTACTCGATGTATAGAACCAGCAGCAACGAAAAAAAAATACAATGCGCGAACCGCGCCGAATCAAATCGCCCGAGTAAACGTCCCCGGATATTGACTGACGCCGGTGCTCTAGTTGCTTTTGGCAAATTATTGACTTTGCTTTCATTTGTTTTGCCCAATGGGCTTTGCAGAAGTGTAATTGTAATCTGCACGTTTAATTATTAATATTAGATGCTTACAACGTGAAAAACGCTATCAATTGTGCATTAGTTTATGAAATTCGAAGGTCCATCAGGAAATAGTTACGCCAAAAGTAACTAATGCTTTTTTATGCAATATTTATTTTTAAGAGCGGCATTTTTTTTCTATCTCTTCCTTTTTGCAAATATGAGTCTAGGGGACTTTTACCTGTCTGCTTTTTAAACAAAACTAACATAATTTTTTGGTTGACAAGTATTTACTAATGACATGGTTAGTATGAGGCTTCAAAATTTTAATATTTTAATTTATTAATATTTCAATTTTTGTGCCAAGTAGTTTACTCTTTTTATTAATTGCTTAGTAAGATTAATTACTTAGCTCTTTATGCACTTGCACTAAATTTCGCTATCTTAATAAGCGAATTACTTTGTCGATATTTTAAAAATATTTCAATTATCGTCACGTACGTAGCAACAGTTTGTGTAGTTTATTAGTGCGAAATTTTTGATACTCTTTAATACGCTCGGGAATATCATGCACAGCATTGATTATACGTTCTCATAATTTTTATTTTAAATTACAGCACCGCCTACGATGACAGACATTCCGAGAAAACAAAAAGGAAACGAGGTTCGCTGTTTTCGAGAAAAAAGAAAGTTAGTACTACTTTGCGCAGATAACTTGTATACTTCTAGAAATAGTTGTTCACGCAAAGAATATGATATTTTCAGGACAAAAGTGGAAAGAAGCCAGCTCAGCAACATCAATGGGCACCGATAAATGTCTCTTCACAGGGCAATACCTGCGATTTCTGCTTCAAATCGTTCGCAAATAAACCAACTGTACACTGCGAAAGTACGTCCTGATGATTCATAATTTTCTAATTTCTTTACTGAATTAAAAACAATCGAGTTACAAGAACAAGTAATTTTAAAAGTCTAGCCATCGTTTAAATTGTTTTGTTTACTCAAATTCACAAAAAATTAAATTGATCTTAAAACTCTGTCTTGTCAGTCAATTGAAACTTCACGAAAAATTCAATACCTCGATTAATTTGCCCGACAGCTTGCGGAGCCATAATTCATCAGGCGTGCAAGGACCACTATCAACTCGAGTGCACGAAATCAAAGCCGTCGAGCAAGTCTTCGTTCAAGTCGTTGTCGAGCGTCTCGATATCGGCGAGCGGCAGCATCGCGAAGCGCGGCTCCACGACGTCGCTGCCGCTGTCAGCTTCCATCGGTACGGGAAGGTAAGTCACGCTTTTTTCGCTCATTTATTTTTTATTTTAATCACTATTTTAGAATGAAAATGCCTTGGATCTTCGTTTCTATGGTTGAAGATTCGCACGCTGTGAGCATGGTCAGACCAAAGCTCGGAGTTACGAGAATTGGGAATTTGCATTAATTGCGAAAAATTATTCACGAAGCGGAGAAAACTGAAGTTGCAATTTCAATGAGCCTTGGCAAATTTCTTTTTACGTTTGAAAAATTTTTCTGGAAATTTCATATTCTAGTGTTCTTATGTTTTTTTAACGATGTACTTAATAAGGTAACGATAAAATCATAAAGCACTCTAAATACTGAACGAGTAAAATTAACAAAATATAAAAACAATTTTTTATATTATATTTATTAATTGAATAAATATAAAATTATCACGTTCTTGATAAGTAATTATTAATACTATTTATCATTTAAATAATATTGATTATTAAAGCTATTTATTAAATAAGTTTTAATTATAACAATTATGTAATTTCCTAATTCTCATTACATCCTAATTTTCTTTTTATAAACTTGAAATGAATTACTTAGGAATTCTTATAAAAAAATTTAAATGATAACGATGAAGAAATTATGCACCATAAGTGAAGTGTCTGACATGTGAACACGATTTTCTGATATTTATTAAAATTAATTACACGATAAAAGTAAATAAATCTCGATGTCCCATGCGTCGTTTTTGCTCCGATGCTTAGGCTGGCTCAGAAAGCTTCTTTGTTTCAAATTAATTTTGCAATTTTAGTCACACAAATTGGTAGAGCGACAGGCCTTAGCATATTTTTATTATCCTTGCCTCATTTGATTTTCTTTGTTATCATTATTATAGCAGGTTGTATGATCAATGGTGCTTATGATACATATATTATCAAAATAACACTACACTGGTTTTTTTATTACTTTGTATAATCACGAAACAATTTTTAAAATTTGAATTATATTATACAAGAGTCGCTTCAATTTTAATTCTAATATTATAGTGTATAAATGTTGTTAATAATTTTTTATATTTACACAATATGTTAAGGTAGTTAAGGTGTCACAATCATCATTATTAAAATCAATTATTAAAGTCAATATGAACTCTTAAAAAACGAATTGCAAGAACATAAATAGGTAATTTTCCTATTTTGGCAACTGTAATCGTTATTATTTTAGTTCATGAATGAAAATATGGTCACATGACTAATGTGTAATTATATCAGGAGTCTATTTTTAAAAGTTATGCAAAATAAAAACAGTACTCTTGTATCAACTCATAATTTTAAACTTTATTAATGGGCACAAGCTGAATGAAAAATCCCTTAACTATCTTAAATATTACACTACAACACGCAGTGCCCCACCTTCAATTTTTATCTCAATGGAATAAAATTCTATGTATTTATCTTTTGTGCGCGTCACAAAGCACTATTCCAATGAAATTTTAAATTGTAAAACAATAACGAAATACTAATTAATATTTTATGAGAAACATTGATTCACAATAATTTTCATTCATGTCAATTCAATTTACCCCTTTTTTAATAAAAGAGACGAGTCAAAATATTTCTTACATTGATATGAACGACACAAGAGGCTACTATTATAGTTTTCCAATAAAGTACGACGATACGTTTTATCAAAGTAAATATAGACTTTTTAGCTAGTTAACTAGTTGGGAATCTCTATTATCTCCTCATGTTATTGATTGACCTACAGACTGACAGATTTTTTTGAGATAACGTTAATTCATTTAAAGCTAATTATACACCAACAAGCATAATGTCCTCTTTTGTTCTATTATTTACTATAATATTTCATTAAAAATATTTTTTACCAAGCATTTTTCTGCAATGTGGATCCTTCTATAGATTATTCATTCATTGAAAAGTTCAGACTCTATCAATTAAAGTTTTAATATTTTCTAAACAAGTCTGCATATAGTTTTTAACGCCAAATATTATAGACAAGTAAAGTAAGTCTTAACTAGACAATAGACGGATCGATTGCAATAAAAATGTATTATTGCACTACACCTGACTGTTTACAGATATACTAATTTGACAGAAAATAATAAAAACAAAGCTGAATTTGACTAACAATATAGAGCACAGCACAAGAAACGCCAATTGGCCAGTAATTTCACTTCGCTCGTAAAAGAAGCAATTTTTTTCGTTTGCTTATTCCTCACAATAATTTTGTTGCGCTGAACGCGATTACGTTGCCTCTCTGGAAAAGCGTATCAAAACTTATTACATGCAAGCAGCAAACAAACGATAAAAAGATGTTCAAGCTCTTGCACCGAGCAGCTGAAAAAGTACGTGCGATTGACGTTTCTCCTCTGCCGGAGCTCGCGCCTTTTTTTTTCAACAAAAAGAAAGATGCAAAATAAAATGAAAAAAAAGAAAGAAACACGAGAGGTAGAGTGTGAGGGAAAGAGAGAGCGAGAAGTAATGCGGGCTAATGCAATGTGTGCTTTTCCTTTTCCCCGACGTGTGCATCCCCACGCCGTGTTGTGTCTCACGACAACCGTCGAATAAAAAAGGGACAATAACAACAAGAAAGCGGTGACAGGCTACAGCCCTTGGCGGCGAGTTGCCACCAAGCTCGGAGTCAAGTAAGTCCCTCTCTCAGAAACCAATCTGCCAGAACAAAAAAAATAATCTTATCCAGAATTCAAATGTCCAAAGTTTTGATTGATAAGGAAACGTTGTATATCTTGCGACTTTAAATGATCAATAATGTGTCTCTCCTCTTCTCTCGTCAGTTTATGATTATACATATGAACATTTAGACATGCATATTATATCTCTCCCTCTGTGTACTTGCCACTTGATACCATCTCTTTTTTCTCTTTTATTATACATTTGTATTATTACATAATCATCCCATGTTTTTTTTACGTTTTCTTTATATACATGGAGTTTATTAACGTTTGTTCTGCAAGAATTTTGTTGTGACATCCGTTGGAGTTTTTTAATTGGAACAAATAGATTTTAGTGCTTACACCTAAGAAACGTTGTGAACTGTTGTTGGTCATGCACGATTTATGATTTTTTTTTTCGAAATTCAATTTGTTTGTTGCAAGAAAATTCCTACCTTACTTTCATTGAAAACCGTAGTGAAAATAAAAATTCTGGAAATTTTGCAATTGAACTATTCTCTGCCTAAAATAATTCTTCGCTATATAGATAAACAAAATATTTAAAAATGATGTACACAGCTCATTAGCTTGTCTCTTGTCGTCAGTCCAAAATCCTCGTGAGGACAATGGACGAAGTTGTATACTTTTTTCCGTCGCTCATCTCACCGTCACGTCGTGAAAATAAAACTACATTACACGCATATACATGTCGAGCGTATATATAAACGACAAACTCGAGGGGTTAACACTCGTCCGCTCGATAAAATGATACTTTTAGTCCTCCCGCCCTGCCTGAGCTTCTGAACCGCTTGTTTCTATTGTTTTATCCTCTTTCATCATTCGTCGCCTCATCGCCATCTCTCTTAGGTAGCAACGCCCATACGCGGAATATACGAACGACGCACGTCGCTATTACTGTCGTAGAAAATTAATTTTTTACCCTCCTTTCATTTCTCCCGTAATTTCGAAGCGAAAAATCTCGAGCGAAGTATTGGAGTCAATTCTTTTTTCATTCAACTCAATATCGATCGATCAATCAAATATCACTTTATTCTCTCCCTAACGATCGGCTATAAAAAAAGAAAACGGAAGTGCCGAGGAGTACTTCAATTTCCACGTGGAAAAAGTCAAAGATTCTTTTTCTCCTCCATTAAGTTAACCGACGCGGAGGGTTGAGCAATGATTTATGAAAGTAGGAAATAAAGTGTAATTTTCTACTCGATATCTGACGCTCGTGCGGCGTTACGTCCACTTTTGTACCGCGGGTTTGGGAGGGGGGGGATAAACTTTTACGTTTCCGTATAAAAGATGCATTGGGATCGCGGCGAGCCCTCGTAGACGTCCTGCATTCTTTTCGACGATCGACAGGTGAACCTTTGAAAACAAAAATGTTTTCCCTCCATTTTTCAATTTTATTTCTTTGTATCGCCGAGTCATCATGTCTCTCTCTTCGAATCACGTCTTCATTCTAGTCGAATCGATACGAATCTCTTGCCTGCGTCTCATTGTTCACCGACCACCCTTTATATTTGCAGAATATCTCTTTCGCTCTCTTTTTTATTGCATTTTAACTATTATCATTATTAATGTTATAATTACTGTTTATTATTATGATTAATTACGTTTACGTTTTGTTTACTTTTTTTTTTAGGTTTTTTAGCGATGTAGAACCTGAACGCTATCCAAGATTTTTATAATATATACAACTTATAATGGAACTGCTTATATTGTATATTAAGTTTTTTATTGTGATTATTATGCGACTGTTGTTGTCATTTATTACGATGACAATTTTCATTGTTTCTCTTTTACTCCTAGTTTTTCTTCATGTTATTACATTTATTTATTGCTATATACGAAGTGGCATATGTTTTCGTTTGCCTCAAAGTTAGTAAAAAATTTATGACAAGTCAATTTTTTAACGAACTTCAATCGTTTTTCAGTCAAACAATCAACGAGGAGAGAGACGGAGATGGAACTTCACACCGAGATGTTTCCAGGTAATTTTTAAACTTTACACTCTTCTAAAGTTAAATGTTTAATTAAAAAGTCTTTAAATTAATAAGATAAATAATATCGTAATATTTATTTTAGATAAATATCTCAATTTTCTCAATTGTTATGAATCGAATTAAAAAGAATGGCGAAACATTGAATAATAGAAAAAACTTGGTTTAACAACGTGCACGTGTGATTTCAGCGGCATCGACGATTTCGATTTCGACGACACGCACCAGTTCAGTCTGGAGGACTTCGACGCCTCGCACCCGGAGCTGGGGCTGGGCCGCGAGGAGCCGGACTCGTGGAGCGCGTCGATCGGTCGCAAGGTAGCGCTGCGCCTCGTCGACAACAACGAGCGCGAGGTAAAGCGCCAGGAGCACATCTACGAGTTCATACTCACGGAGAAGCACCACTGCCTCGTCCTGCTCGCCATGCAGCGCATCTTCGTCGAGGGCCTGCAGCGCCACTTCAGCTACAACTCGTCGATTCTGGATCGCATGTTCCCCCGGCTCCAGCATCTGATCGACATACACTTCGACTTCCTGTCGAAGCTCCGCCAGCGCCAGCTGGAGAACCCGGTAGTGCCGACCATCGCCGACATACTCATCGATCAGTTCTCCGGCGAAAACTCGTACAGCATGAAGACTGCGTACGGCGAGTTCTGCAGCAGGCATCGCGACGCCCTCGACGTTTACAAGCAGCAGCAGGTGGACACGCGTTTCGCCAGATTCGTGCGCCACTGTCAGGTGCTTACACTCACTTTATTTAAATTCTGTTGGGATTTGTTTGGGTGGTTTGATAAATTTCACGATTTGAGATGCGAAAAGTATATTTTATTTTTTTAATTTTATTGATAAATCATACATAAGATTTTAAAATTTAGCTAAGTAAGTTTTACTTAGGGTTAAGGTATCCCCATTCGGAGTAGAGAATTACGTTACCAAGAGTAATTTCACCATTACCAACTGTGTATTCGACTCTATAGTAATCGCCTAAGTTCTCAATGTCTGGTAATAGAACTTCAAATCTATATTGTTCCATCAAATCAACGTTATAAACTCCCTATTGAGTAAAGGAAAATTGATCAACTCAAATTATTTTTTTAAAAACATGAGAAAAAAAATTTATTGTGAGATTAAAATAAATATTTTCACCTTTTTAAGACACTGAGTATTGAAAGCGCTCTCAGGAACTTGTAAGATGTTTGGTAATAGTTCGTGATTTTTATCCGCTTTGCATATCGGCGTAGAAAGGTCCAAAACTAAAGTTCCATTTTGATATGTTCCATCGGTGACGTACACTTTAATGGAAACCTAAAATTTTTTAAAATTACGTTTGTTCAAATGTTAATTTTATAGCAATTTATAAATTGAATCACACTACCATTGTATCCGCTGGCGGATCCTCTTTCAGGCTCCAGTACATGCTAAGGTGATTAAAGGTTTCATTGAATCTATGGATCGTACATACTAGAGCATCGTTGTATTCTGTGTTGATATTCTCGATTTGGATGCCTACTACTTTGATCTTTAAAACAAAATAGCTCTTATTTAATTAAAAAATTTTACATTTAAAATTAGTTAAAATTTTACATTTCCACCAACATTTTAGCTATAAAAAACTTCGGTGTTACATTTTATTTAGTTTAAAGTTTTTAGTTATTAATGAAACCGAAACGTATTGCAAATATTTTAGAATTTATTGAAAAATTTGTATCTTATTAGAAGTAATGAGTATTTTTTTACACAATATAAATTTTTAAAATCAAATTTTCTAAGACACTGCAAGTTCTGTTGATTAACTAGATGCAAACATCATATATTTTTCAATTATGTAAAAATTTGTTTGTTTAACCCTTTGGTTATTTACTTACCTGTGGTATTTTATCAGAACAATCAATTGATTGAAGATTCAGAAAAACTAATATAACGATATTTAAGAAAATAGTTTTAATTTCCATTTTCACACTTTTGAGATATGTCTTTGAATGATACTATGAAGATGTTTAAGCTTTTAACTCACTATTTATACGAAATTCAAAACGTTTATGCACATAATAAATCGCACTATGTGCCCCATCTAACTCCGATTAATGATCTTTTTTTACGCGTTTAACCAGTTATATTCTTTGTTTTTTGACTTGCGTAAGTAACAATTAACTTGATTTACAACCGCTTAAATGAACATGTGCAGACGTTTTTGTTAAAATAATTTTTTTATTAAGGAAAATTTTTCAAAGAAAAAAATGATGACTAAATCTTCATAGTCATAAAGACAAAAGCTACAGATTTCTTTTATATCAAATTTAGTGGAAATTAAAAATTTTCATAAATGACTTTATTTCAGAATAATCCTTTATTGAAGAAGAAGGGAATACCTGAATGCATCCTTTTCGTCACCCAGAGATTAACGAAGTATCCGCTTCTGGTTGAACCTTTAATTAAAACCGGAGTTACTAAGGATGAAACTGATAATCTTAGCAAAGCCTTGAGCCTCGTAAAGGAAATATTGGGCGAAGTTGACGCTTGCGTCGCTGCTAAAGAACGT